>JASAND010012477.1:0-42793 GCA_030248195.1 Trissonchulus latispiculum
CATGGCCTAAATTTATGAGTCGATGGCATAAAGAATATTGGCCGCCTACGTATTTTAATTTTCATTAAAAATTCATTAATTCATTAATACTGTCGTGCACTATATATTATTTCTTTGGCTAACAAGGCTTCTATTTCTGCTATTTTAAGGTAAAAAACATAGTTTTGCTGATGTGTTGAACAGTGACGATGGCGGTTTTTGTTGTTAAACAGCGATTTTTGAATATATAACGCATGAATACATGATAACTGTAATTTTAAGAATGCGTACAATACCGTGCAACCTAAAAATTAACAAAATTTGGATGGCCTAAATTTTTTGGGTGATGGCCTAAAAATTTCTGTCGTTGAGACCATTTGGCCTAAAGTGCGGTGACCAAAAAACCCTGGCCGTTAGCGAACAGAGTATAGTTTTAGCTCTGATAGGATAGAGTGTGTCTAGTGGCACACTCTTATATCAAAAGTGCATAATAAATAAGAGTAAGAAACTCTTATACTACTATAGGCATACTCGGTTCATTAACTCGGGGCTTCGCCCCGTAACTTCTGGGGGGTCCCACTTTGCACTAAATACACACTTTCATATAAATATAAATACACATATATAAACTTCCGGAGGAGGGTACATAAGCGTGTGTATGCTCGCTGACTGGTCCACTAACCTAAGGCTTACGGTAGCTAATTTAAGAGTTATTTTTATTAATTAATTATAGGTTTAAATTTGTTTAATCCAACTAAAACACTAATTCGACAAGTCTGTTTTTAGCATTTTTTTCTGCTCTTTTCAATGATATAAAAATTGCTGCACACAGTAGTATAAGAGTTTCTTACTCTTATCTATTCTGTACTCTTGCTTATAATATGTACTCTGGATTAAAATAAATATGCTTCTCTTACGAATCTCCTCAACCATACGGAGTTTATCGCATTTGCGCCAAACATGAATTCGCCCTTCAGAAGTTCCTGCTAAAACCACTTCAACATTGTTAAGACGTCCAAAGTTGACACAATTAACGGAACTCTCCAAACCACGGAAGACAAAGACAGGTTCTGGAATAGCTGACATCTAAGTAAAACATATAATATATATACCGCCAACAAAATCTACAAAATGGGTTAAAAATTAAAGCTTCAGTTATACCATATTTCATTTATTCAGTATTATCTTGGATTATAATTATTCCTCTCTTCCTCTCTTGTGTTACAAGTTGTCACCACAAAATTTATTAGTTAAGGAATAAGGTAAAGGTGCAAGGTAACATAAAATAATGCCAAAGTGCCAAGTGTTTACTATCCATCCAATATAACTTCAGTTTAGCCTGTGATCCAAAATAGTTTCAGTTTGGCAAGACTTAAAAAATACTGATGGGTACTGGATGGATATCCGGATATTTGGTTTTAAGAAAAAGTTTTCTTGAACAACTCCTGAATAGGATATCTGGATATCGGTTAACGCAAAATATATATCCGGATATGAAAAAGCATACGGCGTCCATCATGTAGTACAAAAATTGAAGTTTGAAGCTTTGAACACAGCTGAATTAACTGAATTAATACTTAAAAACCTAATTTTATTTTTCTAGTTTTCACAGCACACAAACAGAACTACAGCTGGCTACTACCATCGCACAATGACATCTACAGGACGACAACCTAAAATTTTCAATTCCTGGGGCCGATGTTATCAAGCATCTCAACCCGGGTTGAAACCTCAACCCGGGTTGAAATTGGGGTTGAAAATTTCGACCCAGTGTTATCAAAACAGGGTTGAATAAACCCGGGTTGAAATAACAGGGTTCGGGTGAAATTCGGGTTGAGTTACAACCCATTGTTATCATCAAATTTGGGTTCAAAAGTTGGGTTGGTTTTCGGGTTGAAACAGCCGAATCTCAACCCTCCTCAGTGAGGAGGGTTGAGATTTCAACCCGGGTTGAAATAACAGAGAACAACGAACCCGTTCGTTTTATCAATTTTATTTTATCAATTTTGTTTTATCAGTCAATTTACATTGAATTAAAGTTAACACGACCATGGTTTGCAAAACATTCGCTTAAAATACCACATACCACCAATAATAAATAGAATACAACTGTGATCCAATCTTTTCCTTAGCAAAACGTTTCATTTTTCATTTGCTTTTTGTCACAATCATCATCATTTCTTAAATTATTGCCACCAATGGTAAGTTGGCGTTGGTGTGAATATTTAAGTGTCTGAAACTGCAGTTTGTGGGAACAAGGCATTGCAAGCCTGCGCCTTCTTCAAACTAAGCTGCTTTGGGAAACCATGGCTGAAAAATGGGTCGAAAACTGGGTTGAAATCGGGGTTGAAACAGGTCAACCTGGGTTAAGCTAACCCAACCCCAAAAAGTTTGATAACATAGGGTTGACCATCGGGGTTTAGCCAACCCAAAAATTTTAGGGTTGAACCCAAAAATGGGTTCAACCCGGGTTGAACTCAACCCGACTTTGATAACATTGGCCCCTGTTCACAGTCCAAAAATTTTAGTCGCACTGGCCAATACTGCAAAAAAGAAAGACATCTCTAGTTCGGTGACTGAAATAACACTATAGTACCATGAAAAATGCGTGTATAAAAATTGGCCGTTTAATAGCAGATAAACCTTTGGAGTAAGCCCCAACATCGACAATGCATATATTTTTAGAATCCTCAGGAACCCGAGATTTCGAAAATCCAAAAAATACCAGAATTCCGGGTTTTGTTTACGGAAAATTCAAAATTTTTAGTTTTTCGCCCAATTTTTATCGAAATCTAAATTTTGTTTCCACGATCGAATAGAGTTGGCGCCGCTGCATATTTTTGCCCTCACACCTTTTTCACGTAAATCCACCCAATTTCCGGAATTCCGGGATCTCAAAATTTCGAGATTTTGAAAATTTTAATACCCACAATATGGGTATCATTCGAAAGCTCTTATCGAGCTGAACAACTTCTGTAACAGAATGAACTCTTGATAATCCACCCAATTCCCGGAATTCGCGAAAACCGAATTTTAAAAATTTTCTTAAATAGCCACAATAAGGGTATCATTCGAAAGCTCGTAATAAGCTGAATAAATCTTGTAATAGAACCAATGTCTGAAAGTGCACCAAACTCCAGGAATTCGTGAATTCCAGATTTCACTCTGGCCTCGAAGGAAGCTTTTCGTGAACTCCGAGAAATGGGCTCATTTCTGCGGTTGATTCTATTACTAGATTTGTTCAGCTTATCAAGAACTTTTGAATGATACCCACATTGTAGCTATTGGAGTAAATTTTTAAAATCCGGAAAATCAGGTTTTTGCAATTTCCGAGAACTGAGTCCATTTTCAAGAGGTCGTTCTATTACTAAAGTTGTTCAGCTCGATAAGAGCTTTCGAATGATACCCATCTTGTGGGTATTAAAGAAAATCTACAAAATTTGGAAATTTTGAAAACAAGGAATTCCGGAAATTGGGTGCATTTTCGTGAAAAACTTGTAAGAGTCAAAATATGCATAGGGACAACTCGATCGTAGAAACAAAATTTTGATTGCCATAAAAATTGGGAGAAAAACTAAAAATTTTAGGTTTTCCGTAAATGAAACCCGGAATTCCGGTTTTTTCCGGATTTTCGAAATCTCGGGTTCCTGAGAACTCTAAAAATATATACATTGCCGGGGCTTACTCCAAAGGTTAATCTGCTGTAAACAGCCAAAGTTTGTACACACATTTTTTGGTCGTACGAGAGTCGTTAGACATATTGTGAAAACAGAATCACCTATTGATAAAAGCAAGAGTACATATAACTAAAAGCGTGACAAGCGTCACGGCCGGGGACATCTTCTGCACGATAACGGCTGACCCCTTACACAAATTAGACCCCAGTGACCCCTCTCACAAATGAGTACCTAGTACACATTTGCTCACTTGCTTGTATGTTTATGCTTTGGAGTTGAAAATCCGACTGTATATCAAAATGTAGCAAAACATTTTTAATGGAAACTATTTCTGGTTTTCTAAAATTGTTTTACTGCATTTTAGAAGGAATAAAAGTTTTAATTTTTGGCCGACCGAAGCAGTTTTTCTCGAGACACGGGTTACGTTGTTGTTGTTGTTTGGCAGGCGGTCGTTGTTGGTTTCCCATAAACGTCGGACTATATAAGTCCGCTCCCCCGGAGGTAGGCCAGGGGCCCGTTGCATAAAAGTGATTAGTTGATTAGTGATTAGTGATTAGTTGATTAGTGTAGGAGGTTTTCGAGGAAAACTTTTGCTGAAGTCCACCGTTTTTGAAGTTATAGCTACCATATCGTAGCTTTCGAAGTGCTTTATCCAAAAATCAGAAAGTATTTAATTTATCATCACTGACTCACTCAGTCAAAGACAAATTTTGAACTCAATCGTAATTTCTTTACTTTTTACGCTGGCATCTCGCCAATTTAGGTTGTAACTTAATTTCAACTTTTTATGTCGTTAGAACGCTCAAAGCGCTGTCGAATGACATATAAATTACTGTCGTAGCCCATTCGTAGACTTGATTATCCTCGAAAAACTACTACACTAATCAACTAATCACTAATCACTAATCAACTAATGACTTTTATGCAACGGGCCCCTCAGGACTGCCTCCGGATTCCGTCTAAGGCAGGACAGGTCAGGGGACATGCCTAGGTGCCGGATTCGGTGAACGGCGTGGGCGGGGCAATTGAGGAGCACATGGGAGAGGGTCCCAAGCTCCTCAATGCAGTCAGGGCATATCGGGGACGGCCATTGCTCAGGGTCAATCACATGGCGGAAATAAGACAGTAACATTGATTTTCCAGTTCGTAGCTGACTCAGGATCACCCTGTCCCTTCTGGGGAGACCTGACTCCAGATGAGGTGGAGTGGGGCCATCTTGGCGGAAGATTTCTTTTGTCCGTTGGTGGGTACAACTAGTTAGCCAGGAGTTTCTGACGAATCTCCTGATGGTTGATTTTGCGGAGGCATAGTCGATTGGTACAGCCTCCTGTTGCATTGATGAGCCTTGCGCCGCCAGTTGATCAGCTGTTTCATTCCCGGCTATATTGGAGTGACCGGTGATCCACTGTATCGTACAACGCTGCTCTTCGAGATGCCATAATTTCTCCCATATATTGGCTAAAATCGGACTGATAGTGGAGCGGATTCCTGATTTTAGCAGACGGACGACAGACTGTGAATCCGTGAATATGACAATTCTGTCATGTGGTCTGAGGTGCCCTTTATTTCTGGCCACCCAATTCAGACCTTCACTAATCGCCAGGAGTTCCGCTTTGAAGCTGTTGCAGGCAGCCCCTGCAGGGACAGAAATGGAAATTGGTTCTTGTAGTCGTTGCCACTCCACAAGAATGCCACTTCCTCCGTTGGAGGTGCCTCCGACGGCTGCTCCGTCGGTCCAAATTTTTACTTCTGACTTGGAGTGATGGTTCAGAACTGGCATGGCAGCACGTTTGCGCTGCTCAGGTAGATCACTTCGCTTTGTGGGCGTTGGCAGGTCGCTATTTATTTCGGTTGGTAGCAGTCTATCACTGGGTTGGATCTTGTGAACCGGAAGTAGCGGTTCCCTAGGTAGATGCTCGAGTCCGGCAGATTCAGCTGTGGACTTCAGCTGATCCGATCCATCGATCAAATATCTGGAGAGCCTTTTTAATTATGAAATCGCTTTCGATTCCGAGAAATTAGCGAAAATGCAGGCGCAACCTGAATTTTGCCTACCTTTCCCAACTTTATCAAGCGATTATTTTAGCTAGAAAGCAACAATCGGAGCCACTAAAAAGGCTCTCTGGATATGTTTTGCGCAAAACACACCTGATAAAGGGCAGTCCTCCAGCGTGCATATTGAGTGCTCCAAAATTATTGGAAAAACTCGGTCGCGTTTTTCCAAAGTTTTCATTTTCAATTTTTAACATTCTCTACATTTTCAATCATTACAGCCATAGAAATAACTGTTGGGTAATGATCACGCATCGAATAGTTGGCCCCTGTGAGATGAGTCCATCAAATCGATGCCTTTAGTTTAATTTAACGGCTTGCACAGTTCGAGAAATAATGGATTATTTATTTCTACAAAAATAACAAGTGTTGAAATAAGAAAACTGATGATATGTTTGGATAGAGAAAAGCCTTCAAAAGCACAAATGTAAAGCATACGACACAAGAATAAAAATGCAATATGGGTGACATTAGGTTGTAAATGGACAGAGGACTAGGTTTGAAATCGTTAATATGGGAGGGGCAGGT
The DNA here is from genome assembly GCA_030248195.1 of Trissonchulus latispiculum. Lineage (NCBI taxonomy): Eukaryota > Metazoa > Nematoda > Enoplea > Enoplida > Ironidae > Trissonchulus > Trissonchulus latispiculum. The sequence goes on from JASAND010012477.1 coordinate 6,237, forward strand.
TGTAAATGCCAGGAGGACTAGGTTAAAGGCGCACTAATATGGACCAGCTTCGCTGAACAACCCATATTCGCGAAAACTGCCCAGAGTTTCTATCGGCTACTGCTCGCTGTTGCTATCGGCTACTGCTTGCTGTTGCTATCGGCTACTGCTTGCTGTTGCTATCGGCTACTGCTTGCTGGTGCTATCGGCAGTTCTTCAGAAAACTACGATTTGTCAGCATAAGCCTGCAAGTATATGTAGTCGTGCTCATACAATTTAATAATACGCGTACATACATTATGTCAACACTCGACGTAATACAAGATTCGGAGCTGACAGTGCAGAGAAAAACACCTAGAACACCTTCCTACCAGGACTGCAATGTTTATTTGGAATAAGCTTTAATATTTCAAAATCGTCGCGCTTGCTTGGAAAGCTGAAGAATGTGGATCTTAGACGTACATATGTCATATGTGGAGTGGAGCATGAGTGACCGCGAATATGGGTTGTTCAGCGAAGCTGGTCCATATTAGTGCGCCTTTAACCTAGTCCTCCTGGCATTTACAACCGGCCCCTCCCATATTAACGTTTTCAAACCTAGTCCTCTGTCCATTTACAACCTAATGTCACCCATATTGCATTTTTCATGCTCCATCGGAGCATTTTTATTCTTGTCCTATTTCATTTTTAAGGTTTCCAGTAAACCTTAAGTAAAAATGTCAGTTTCATAAAATAAACTTTAAAAATTCCGCCAATCATTAATCGTCAACCAAAAGTACAGAACAAAGAATCTTGAAAAGTTCCAATTTCTTCCTTATTCTCTATTTTGACAGAAATCCAACATCCAGTATATACCCATGGCTGCAATAGTTTTAGTTGCTGTATATAGCATATAGCACCCTACTGCAGCGCAACCAGATGCAAACTTTACTGTCAGTGAAGGAAACTCATACGGCACGATTTGCAATGCTCTGCCGCACTTGCATGCAAAATCTCGGACGATTGCAACTTATCTGTAGCTAGTTATATATATGCCGTGCTGTATTTCAGCAGTACTCTACTGCAGCGCAACCAGATGCAAAATTCTTTACTATCACTGAAGGAAACTCATACGGCACGATTTGCAATGCTCTGCCGCACTTGCATGCAAAATCTCGGACGATTGCAACTTATCTGTAGCTAGTTATAGGTCGTGCTGTACTTCAGCAGCACTCTACTACAGCGCAACCAGATGCAAAATTTACTGTCAGTAAAGGAAACTCATACGGCACGATTTGCAATGCTCTGCTGCACTTGTGTGGAAAATTTCGGACGATTGCAACTTACCTGTAGCTAGTTATAGGCCGTGCTGTACTTCAGCAGCACTCTACCGCAGCGCAACCAGATGCAAACTATAGGGTCAATGTAGCTACGTTAATTTATCATGTCCTGAGCTATCTACGCACGACATTTAATACGCTTTACCGTAAGTCTACAACCAGAGTTCCACTGCAGCTGCATACCAGTGCAGCACGATAGCAGCACCGCAACGCGCTGCGACTATGCTCATCGGGTTCAGCGACCACGATAACCCTTATGTGCATCCCACTAAATGGCTCAAAACAGCATATTTAGGCCTATTTTTGACTATCTTCTGTGGAGTTGGGACAAAATGGCTATTTGGCCGGACCAACTTTGGGCCGGCGGCCTGAACGATCCTGGCCAGATATCGAAAATCGCCCTCGCTATTCTATGGTACCCAACCCATAGATTCTTATGCAGCAATCCGCTTGTCTCTAGCTTGTTCCCAGCGCCCGGCAACTCTGACACAAAATAGGCCCTTTTTGGCCAAAATAGCCGTGAGGCCACCTTTGGCCGGCCGGCCAGGTGGCATGCCGGACCGGCCGGCCAAAAATTATCAAAAAAAGTACATTATCACGTCCATGCCTCCCAGGAAAACCAAATTTCACCGGCTGAAAATGCCCAGATCGTTCTATCATTAAGTCAGAAGAATGCACTTTTCCGAGCGAGACTTAACGGAAAAAAAAACAAACGGACCTAACTTGTCCGGAAGCGAAAATTTTCAAAGTTGGAAATTTTGACCAAAACTTTTTTGTGACTTGTAGTACTCGTCGTGCTGATTCCAGCGATACCAAATTTGTCTAGTTTCGTTGAGTATTTAGCTGGCACGGTGCTCGAACGGGTCTCTAAGGGCCGCGCAGCGCCTTTTACACCCATATTATAGGGGACCGCTCTCGCGCACCCCTATAATATTTCGAATGGCTTTAGTCATAGCTAAGCAGCTACTTTCCAGCTGTTAGAAATCGGCTAAATTTATCCCGAACGGAAACACCGACTCTTCGAATCGGGATGCACCGAGCGTGCTGGCTGCTTAGAGAAGTAATGTTCGAAAGTTTCATCAAAGTTGAACTGGATACAAACGCTAGTAATAGCACCCCAAGAGGAATCCCACCGTAAGATAACTAATGGCTACTGATGGCTGCGGTGTCAGCATATAAGTATCCCAGTGCTACTGCGGATACAATACAACAATTAGATCCATTTCACAATTGGTTATTGTATTCTAAACGGACATCGGATAAGGAAATACATATACGTGAAAGCTGGTCAATGACAGAACTATACCAACCTGCCCTAGCTAAGAAATTTGACTCTTTAGTCTTTAGCTAAACATTAGGCTTCATAGGTATCAATCACCCTTTACAAACAAAGGAACACCGTACAACGGCTAAACATGCCTTTCAAAGGTTTTCTGTTGCCAAGGAACAGCTACTTAAAATCTAATTATCTCCAGTTCATTTCGGACTAGAAAACTAGTTAAGTAAAGGCAACAAAATACCATATTTATTTCTTTATACGCACGTACGTATGTACAAATAACAAAACTCACAATTACAATAAAAAACTGTCGCCCTACAAAACAGTTTTGCATCAATAAAGGTTATACATATAACTATGATATAGGCAGCTATAGTATTTAACCATTTTTCTAAATGACAAAGACAGCGAACAGTGAAAAGCGACTGAGCAAACCGTATTGACAAAGACAAACAAATGCATTACAGCACATTAATGCTTAAGATGGACAGAGATCTGCAGACAGTTTAGGAGAACACAGCACGAAAACACAGCACAACTGAAATCAATCAATGCACAGCACAAATTATCCAAACTACAGTTATCTCTGAAAATATTAAAGTCCGTCAGTCCACCTATATTAAGTCAATTTTTCTCAATAAAACTTATAAAGTAAATAAATAAAGCTCACCCTCCACACCACAGATTTTTCTAAAGATATAGATAGCTACAGCTATTGCTCCAGTTTCCCTTCTGTAAACGAAACTGACAGCACTAATTTTTCATCCACCTGTCGAATACCCCAAGCTCAAGGTTCAGATTTCAAGCAGAAAACTTTTATCAACTAACTAGAAGGAAGAAAATTAACAGAACTTCCAAGTCTACACATAAATGGAAAACGTTGTTCAGAATCTGTGCACAAATAGTGTTTGAATAGTGTCTGTGCATGCAATATAATAACAAATGTCTAGATTTTAAAATTAATATATATGTAACAGCTAAGCTAGTTACAATTACAATTAAGTATTATTATTAGTATTATTATTATTCAAAATTATGAAAAATAAACAATGGAAGCTGCGTAAACACAGAATATAAGCAATGGCAAAGAATGTTGTACACTGACACGTCTGAATAAGCAGTATTAGTCAAATAAGTTTCGTTGAATTGACGAGACGACGATTAAACATTAAGCTACGTTCAATGGACACAAAATGGAAGGTTCATTTAGACCATAACCAGTAGAAATTCATAAACACTGATTATTGCACACAGGCACATAAACGACAAGGAAAACAGACCGGATGAACAGTTTATGTACATCCACAAAAACTATTTACCGCAAAAACAACGTACGTACATATAAACAAACTACGTATAATATGACCACCCCTGTAAACAAGCCTATTTTGGCAATCAGATTCTGTAATGTACATGAAGCCATGTAAATCTATTTATGGAAACTGCTGAAGTAATCATACATGCGAAAGTCGTATAAACAGTACATTGTCTATTAATATAAATTATTCTTACTACAATGTCCAAGTCCAAGCAAAGCTTATGCCCATACATTAACACAGGTCCGATTCTGGGGGTCTATCCCGACCTCAACGAAGGGTCTACACCAGAAAAACTCCAAAATTTCAAAGGTGTCAGCTCCAAAATTACTAAAAATCGTGATTAACGTTTTTGACCAAAGATTGGCGAAAAATATCTATTTTTAGCGACTTTTAAGACAGTAAGGAAATTTGGTAAAAATCGCTGAGGGGTCCACCCTTTTCCCTTTCTGGACAAGAGAGTCTGCCCTTATTTCCTTTTCGCTGAGGGGTCTACCCGTTTTTTGTGGGTCCGGACGGGGGTCTGCACCCCCACGTTATCTTATACCGCATCTTCCCTAATTCAAATCACCATGAAATATTAATAGTTACAGTTGAGATTCAATGTCAAGGCGGTTCGACAGAAGCATCACTGTCAGTATAGTCTATGGATATACATTTAATGCCAGTTTTCAGCGAGGGAGTGCCCTGATGGTTACCTGAAACAAATCAAATAGGCCAAAGAAATACAAAAGCGATCACATGTATATATGTTCATTTACACATTGCATTTCAGCAGAAACAGCCAATTTCTAGTTATCATCAGTGAACCTTCAAAAGTTTTCAAATTTAGGAGTACAGAGGGGGGTAGCCTGAAGGGGGCTCAATGGTCCAAGCTCCAGACCCCCATTTTTAGGATGACAAAAAGAAAAATGCTAGCTAATTTCACAGCAAAAATAACCGGTTGCAGTTATAAAGTCAAAAATACATAGATCACAGGCAAATAGGCAATTTTTTAAAAAATGCACACTATTTGCACATCTGTCCGCTACCAAAAACCCTGTAATCCAACGTATTCTTGATTCCTCTTGACAGACGAATTAAAGATTTCAAATTTCATGCTTCCGTAATCAGAACATTCCGCTAAAATATTTCACGGTCGCAAAATCTCAGATCCACCAGTGTACCAAGACAAGACGGTGTAGCTATGTAGCCTAGTCAAAACAGTATGAGTCCTTTAGACAGTAACTGCTTTAGCCGACGTAATGGATCAATTTTTGATTGTAAAACTGACACAAGTGTTCAAACATTCAAACTAAGCCTGACTAGAGATCTCGCGATAACAACAAGCAAATCGCATTACCAAGGACTCTTGCAGACACAACCAATTCCACAACGCTAGCACCATCCTCATCACCGTTACCAGTCGCACCACAGCAGCCCAGGCCTAGTGATTCTCGTAGCAGACCGTCATCGCCAGTGCACAGTTCCAAAACAATCTGAGTGCCAATGGAATCTGAAAAATATCTAATACAATCAAAAGTATATACGTATATATAACAAAAATATATAAAACAAGTAGGAAAAATGCTCCTTGCAGTCGCATGTAAAATGCAATATGAGCTATGAGGGTCAACATTTAAATGTGTCAAGGACAAGATTTAAAACGTCTAATATGAGCCAGCATCTAAATCGGTAAAGGACAAGATGTAACTGGCTAATATGAGCCGCTACGTTTCTCTTGGGCTCATATTGACGCTCGCTGGCGTGGTTTCAACGGCTTAACATCACGACATCATACCATTTTGCCTACAGACTTTTTACTTTTATTCCCAAGTCTTTGAACAAATCCTCACCGTTTTGCGTAATATCAATAGCTTCATGTATATAATGTTTGGTTACAGATGTCCTGCCTGAATCTAATTTTGCCAGCTCAAACACGGAATTTAAGGTATCTGAACACTTTATACAGCTAAAGTTCTCCCCTTTAAAGTTGAATTAGGTGGTATATATTTGGCATATACCACTTTTGAAATACTGAAATACTAGAAACAAATGTATAAAGCTCCTGTAAACCGGTATAGTCTTCACTATCGGCTCACTGTACATAGCATTTATACAACAAAATAAACAACTGATCTGTAAAAATTTGATGTGTGCTTATCCACGGTGTCGTACGATTGACTTTACTTATTGTATCAAGAGCACACGTATGCCAGTACAATTATGCATACGTATATGCGAAGTTGAAAAGTGCAAAAGGGTTAACTCAACTTAGTATCCTCGCGTCAATATGAGCCCAAGAGAAACGTAGCGGCTCATATTAGCCAGTTACATCTTGTCCTTTACCGATTTAGATGCTGGCTCATATTAGACGTTTTAAATCTTGTCCTTGACACATTTAAATGTTGACCTTCATAGCTCATATTGCATTTTACATGCGACTGCAAGGAGCATTTTTCCTACTTGTCCTTCTTCCAATTTTTGGGAGCGCCGCCTTATTAAGGCTTCGAAACTCCGAAAAACGCTGTTTTAGATGGTATGACCAATTCGCATGTCCAATAACATTTGTATGCAAAATCGTAGCGTTCCAGCTATCTCCACTAGCTTGAACCAGGAACTGGTTCAACTTCGAACCAGATGAACCAGATCTGGCCAGCCATGGGTCGGAACCCCGAAATAACACCACCAGTAGAATCCCCATGCCCAATAACCTTTGTATGCCAAATGTCACCCTTCCAGCTATGTCCAGTAGCCTGAACCAGGAACTGGTTCAACTTTGAACCAGTTGAACCAGATCTGGCCAGCCATGGGTCGGAACCCCAAAATAACACCACCGGTGAATTCCCCACGCCCAATAACCTTTGTATGCCAAATATCAACGTTCCAGCTGTCTCCAGTCGCTTGAACCTGGAACTGGTTCAACTTTGAACCAGTTGAACCAGATCTGGCTAGCCATGGGCCGGATCCCCAAAATAACACCACCAGTAGATTCCCCATGCAAAATAACCTTTGTATGCCAAATATCAGCCTTCCAGCTATCTCCAGTAGCTTGAACCAGGAACTGGTTCAACTTTGAACCAGTTGAACCAGATCTGGCCAGCCATGGGTCGGAAAGTTAAGGAAGAGTTGTGACTAGGTGTATATAATGATATTTTATTTATTTTATGATCATCCCATATTGAGCTATTAATGAAATGATTTTTGCATTATTAGTATCTTTATTAAAAATTTTTAGGTGTACTCAAATAATACAAACAAGTTAAAGGAGAATAATGATTAAATACAAATAAAAATCAAATAAAAAGAATAAAAAGAGGGGGAATGGATATGGTTTTTATGAGTGGGGTTGATTTTACAGAGGAACGATAGTATAAATGATAATTACCAGTACAACAAAACAAAACAAAAACGGGTGGAATTAGTAAAAGAAATTGACTATATTAGTATAAATATTAAACTCATTTATAGTGCAGGAGAATGGGATTGATGGTAAGAATGAAGGATTTCAGGTTAAGGAAATTCAAAGGTTGAGATTCCGTACTCATAAATTTACAGAAGTAATGAATCTTTCGGCCCCAATCCCTTAGATTCATACTTCGGCAAATTTATGAATACACATAAATGTTATTGGGGCGGGTGCCGAAATCCGTCATCAGAGGGATCCAGTAGTCAAGTGCAAATAGAAACATCTCGCTCAGAAACAATAGAAGTTATATACTGGTTGGGCCAAGCCTCAACGAGACCCGGACTTCGGACCAATTATTTCTAGTATTTACGTCAGCAATCCATTTATCTGCGAGAGGTATGCATAACTTTATTTAGAAAACGAAATTGGAGAAAGTAATTTTTGGTAATAATTTTGCAAAAGGTATGTTTGATAAAATTTCTTGGCTGTGTTAGCTATATAATTATGACAAGCGGGTTGGTTACCGCATATTTATGACACACCGATAAGGTATAATAATTGTGACGCAAACATAAGGAAAAATTAAAAAGCATTATGGAGAAGTATAGTGCAGAAAGTGATGTGTAGTGCTATATCAAGTTGGGATTTGGTGTGATCATGTATTGTTAGAAGTGTTCGGAATAATTAAGTGCTCTGTGTGATAACCTTCTTAGCAGAAGGTATATAATTATGACCGCGGCATGAAGCCGATAATTATGACCAATATTTATGACTGAGGCAAAGCCTCAAAGGCGGTTTTCAATTTAGATCCTTAATTGTGAATTCATGTGCATATTTTTTATTGATCCACTGATTGGCTTTTATTGTTTTGTTGAGTACCTCCTTAAAAAGTTTGTTGGAGTATCCTCTTTGTATTAAATTTGCTTTTAATTCTTTTATTTGCAGGAGGAAGAATTCTTTTAAGGTACAGATTTTTGCTGTTCTTACTATTTGGTTTTGTATCATATTTTTAAAAACCATTTTAGAGATATTAGAATTGGGGGCAGGAAATCTGTTAATTTTGAAACAAAAATCCTTGAAAAAATCCTTAAAAAAATCGGAACCCCGAAATAACACCGCCAGTAAATTCCAAATGCCCAATAGCCTTTGTATGCCAAATGTCACCCTTCCAGCTATGTCCAGTAGCCTGAACCAGGAACTGGTTCAACTTTGAACCAGTTGAACCAGATCTGGCCAGCCATGGGTCGGAACCCCGAAATAACACCACCAGTAAAATCCCCATGCCCAATAACCTTTGTATGCCAAATGTCACCCTTCCAGCTATGTCCAGTAGCTTGAACCAGGAACTGGTTCAACTTTGAACCAGTTGAACCAGATCTGGCCAGCCATGGGTCAGATCCCCAAAATAACACCACCGGTGAACTCTCCATGCCCAATAACCTTTGTATGCCAGATATCAGCCTTCCAGCTATCTCCAGTAGCTTGAACCAGGAACTGGTTCAACTTTGAACCAGATGAACCAGATCTGGCCAGCCTTGGGTCGGATCCCCAAAATAACACCACCAGTAGATTCCCCATGCCCAATAACCTTTGTATGCCAAATATCAGCCTTCCAGCTTTCTCCAGTAGCTTGAACCAGGAACTGGTTCAACTTTGAACCAGTTGAACCAGATCTGGCCAGCCATGGGTCGGATCCGCAAAATAACACCACCAGTGAATTCCCCATGCCCAATAACCTTTGTATGCCAAATACCAGCCTTCCAGCTATCTCCAGTAGCTTGAACCAGGAACTGGTTCAACTTTGAACCAGATCTGGCCAGCCATGGGTCGGATCCCCAAAATAACACCACCAGTGGATTCCTCATGTCCAATAACCTTTGTATGCCAAATATCAGCCTTCCAGATATCTCCAGTTGCTTGAACCAGGAACTGGTTCAACTTTGAACCAGTTGAACCAGGTCTGGCCAGCCATGGGTCGGATCCGCAAAATAACACCACCAGTGAATTCCCCATGCCCAATAATCTTTGTATGCCAAATACCAGCCTTCCAGCTATCTCCTGTAGCTTGAACCAGGAACTGGTTCAACGTTGAACCAGATGAACCAGATCTGGCCAGCCTTGGGTCAGATCCCCAAAATAACACCACCAGTGAATTCCCCATGCCCAATAACCTTTGTGTGCAAAAGATCAACCTTCCAGCTATCTCCTGTAGCTTGAACCAGGAACTGGTTCAACTTTGAACCAGATGAACCAGATCTGGCCAGCCTTGGGTCGGATCCCCAAAATAACACCACCAGTGAATTCCCCATGCCCAATAACCTTTGTGTGCAAAAGATCAACCTTCCAGCTATCTCCTGTAGCTTGAACCAGGAACTGGTTCAGCGTTGAACCAGTTGAACCAGATGAACCAGACGAGATACGACGTCGACAGTATGCTCATCGTGTTCAGCGACCCCGATTTACTATATATGGGTACCATCCCAAGGCCGAAAAACGCTGTTTTATATGGTTTACAGACCATTTTCTTTGTTGACAGCTTGAACTTGGGGCTGGTTCACTGCTGAACCAGCTGAACCAGATGAACCAGGCGAGATACGGCGTCGGCAGTATGCTCATCGTGTTCAGCGACCCCGATTTACTATATATGGGTACCATCCCAAGGCCGAAAAACGCTGTTTTATATGGTTTACAGACCATTTTCTTTGTTGACAGCTTGAACTTGGGGCTGGTTCACTGCTGAACCAGTTGAACCAGATGAACCAGGCGAGATACGGCGTCGGCAGTATGCTCATCGTGTTCAGCGACCCCGATTTGCTATATATGGGTACCATCCCAAGGCCGAAAAACGCTGTTTTATATGGTTTACAGACCATTTTCTTTGTTGACAGCTTGAACTTGGGGCTGGTTCACTGGTGAACCAGCTGAACCAGATGAACCAGGCGAGATACGGCGTCGGCAGTATGCTCATCGTGTTCAGCGACCCCGATTTACTATATATGGGTACCATCCCAAGGCCGAAAAACGCTATTTTAGACGACTTTTTGACAATTTTCTGTGTTGCGACCTCGAAAAATTTCTAAGTCCAAACGTCGATTTTTCTATTTTTGACCATCTGTAAAAATCGACCCAGAGCGAAATTCGGAAATCAAACATAAACTTAATCTGAACCATCGCCTAGATAATCAAAAATTAGTATAGAAAAATTTTTCCTATGGGCCGTTTGAAAAATCGGTGTGCGCAAAAATCGCCCTAAAAAAGTGGTCGATACAGAGAAAAAAAACCCACTTTTAAACTTGTATCAAAAAGTCGATTTTTTCAAAGTTCATTTTTTCCGGGCAAGTTTAGTATCATTCGAAAGCTCTTGGCCTGGAGATTTCAAAAATGTAAACTTTAGCTCTCAACTCCCTACCGTTAATTAGTTATGGCTAATTAACAGTTTCCCAAATCCGCAAAGTGCCTTTATAGCTCATATTATGAGGGGCGCTCCGCGCACCCTCATGATACACAATAAGCTTCAGCAATGACAGATTTTGTCTCAGCAAAAGTGAGTCCACAAGCCTAGTAAATAGACAGCAAATGACACCTCGCCGTATCTTTGCAATAAACCTGCACTGATGTAGTAAGTAAGGTGGTTGTTTTAGAATGGGCAATTAATGCAAATTTACCCGAAAAGACAGAAAAAGACAACGACATCACTTACCGCGATTGGATTCAAAAGCCTTGAGTTTTAGCTTCGGGTTAACAGTTTTCGGTATTGCAGCTTCTCCCAGATACTTTGGAATATTGAAATCAATTTCGTAAGTACGATGCTCCTGTAATAATTAAAATGTGCATCAAGAATTGGCAGCTGGTGCGCACATAGTGATAGGCATCGTAGATACATGTCTGTCACCGAGCAAAACCGAGCTATGCAGTATGAGCTCTGAATAAATAAGTAAGTTAAGTCTTAGCAAAGGTGCAGAGGCACGTCTCAGTTGCCAGAGCGCCAAACTGAGTCTACTAAGGAGTCCAGCTCACATTAGCATTGTTCAAACCTGTTTCTTTACTTTCACAACCGGAATGTTTCATAGACCAACACTCACACATATTAGGCTCTTTTCTGCGCAGCATTTTTGTTACTCTTGTTCTTCGATTTTACATATATATACGCATTTCACACTAAAGTTGATGCAGACATTCCGTTCAAACAAACATATACTTAAGGCACCATTCATACCCACCAAATAAAGAGCATTCCACAAGCAGTTTGAGTGGGTGGTTCTATGACGAAAATGGCTTCGTTCGCTTGGGACTTTCGTTTGATACCAAATTTGACCTGGGCTTTAGTTGGGTAGGGGCGGGGGGGGCGCCCCTCACCATACGTACGTGTGCTTGGGGGGAGGGGGGGGGTTTCACCTCCCCCAGATTGGTTCCTCTCCTCACCCCCCCCAGAATCCGGATTTTTCAGTATAAGTATCCGGATAAGTATAATACACCAGTATGGTCACCGTGTTTGTTGCAGTGTCTTACACTGAGAGGCTTAGAGTTTTGGGCTTGCACAGTCTGGAATATCGTAGATTAATAAACGATGCTGTGTTGTGTTTTAGAGATGCACCGGGGCCGCCACTACCGGGGCCGGGACCTCATTGTGGCCCCGGCCGGGGACACCTTGGCCCGGTACCGGGGCCAGGGCCTGGAAATTGGGGGTCCAAATCGAAAATTTTCAAAAATTTTCTTAAAAATTCAAATTTTGCAATAATTTCTGATATACAAACGTTACTATCGTTGTTTTCATTCAAATCGGTGGGAAAACAAACGATTTGCAACACTTCTTGGCTTTCGAAATTTCAAAACTTTGGTCGAAAAATGTCAAAAATTTACAAATTTTTGCTAATTTTTGGCCCCGGTCGGGACCGGGGCCTGACCACCGGGGCCGGGGCCCGACTACCGGGGCCGGGGCCAGGCCCCGGTGCATCCCTAGTTTTAAGATAGTTAGACATCTAATTGATTTGGAATTTTCTGACTTTTTTTAGTATTGTCCAGATGGTGGGACTAGAGGGCATGGACTTCGACTTAAACCAATTAAACGACCGCGATTCGTTGTTGGCGTGTAGTTAGACTTTGAAACTCATTGCCTGAAGAAGTTGTTAATGCAGCCACTGTAAATATTTTTAGGCAAAGGATCGAAGAACTAGATTTGGGTGCTTTTTTGATAGGGAGGAAGGTTAGATAGTGCTGGTCTTCTCTCGTCCTTCTCGAAATTAAATTTAAACATTTGGGTACGTACGTTTATTTATATACGTATTATGTAATTATTGAACTATAGCCATTTTTTGTTTGATGCTAATAAAATTTGTGTACTAATTTGTTTATCTTTTCTTTTTCAAGTAAACCAATTGTCTTGTCTTGTCTAAGGTGCCCAGAAAATTTCAAAGATTTTTGGTCAACATTTTCAAAAATTTTATCGTCGGAATTTTTTGGTCAAAAATCGTCTACTTGGTGCTCAAACTCAGCACTTTTAAGCATAGTTATAGCAGTATATGTAGAAAACATGCTATTTTTACTACATTTTCGCCATTTGTTGACCACTTTGGTCGCCCCTCCCCAGTTTTTTCGCCTAGAAAAAGCCCAGTTGACCACTTATAAAAAATTTCCTTTTTGGACCAAAAATCTTTTAAGACCACACTCCCACCCCACCACTGCACTCTACAGCCACTTTGGATATGCAGTTTATTGATAAAATTTACTCAGCTCACTTAAGGCTTTCATTTGATACCAAATCTGACCTTGACTACTCGACCCTCTAGCCGACTGACCCTTCAAACGGCAAAGTGGAGCCGGCCCAGCAAGATAGGTGGGCCGAAAAGCAAAACGGGTACTGGCAATGAGCTATGGACACTATGGAAGAAAACCACTATAGACAAAGTTTTGAGAGGTTATGCACTGTCCTATATGGTATTCTTGGAAGTCGGTACCGACTTGACGGTACCCCGACAGCAAAGTGGAACCAGCCCAGCAATATGGTGGGCCAACTACCGCAGATACGGGGGAGGGGCGGGGCGCGGAATAAATTTGCACCCCTGGAAAAAATTAGGCAAAATAAAAATTTTACGGCAGCGCGGCCGTTTAAAATTAAGATAAACAACTGAAATTAACGCATTCTCTATTTTATTAACAATTTTTACCCCTTCTGCGCGAAGTTTAGGCAATTGAGTTATATATCTAAATATTATTATACCTTTAAAAGCAATGTCGATACCGTTACGGTGATAAAGGAATGAAATTTGGTACACCTTTTCCCCCACCCCATCTGTTCCCGTTTAAGGTGGTGATTCCCTTTGGTCACATAAAGTTTGCACCATTATTACTCATTCATTACTTGGAGTTAAGAAGCCATTTTTACATCAAAATGCAGCGATACATTTGCTCTTTCTAATGAATACAACGAAACTAACTTTAGTTCTTGGAAATTATTTTACTGCATTTTCGAAATAATTTAATTTTCCAGATTTTTTGCAGACTAAAGTAAATTTTTTCGTGAGGCATCGGCCACATCATTCGATTCCACTATCAAATAGCTGGGGACCCTTTTTTAGTTATTATGAAACCGCTCTTCGTTGTAAAGAAATTAGCTAAAATGTATGCGCAACCTGGATTTTACCTACTTTTCCCAACATTGGCAAGCGGCAACTGTAGCTAGAAAGAAGCAATCGGGACAACTAAAAAAGGGTCCCTGGGTATTTTAGTGTAGAACACGTCCAGTAAGTGGCAACCATGTAGCTTGCATAGTAAATGCTCCACAATCGCTGGAAAAAAATTTGGTCGTGTTTTTGCAAAAACTACAATTTCTATGATAGCAGCGTACGGGGTAGCAGTTAGAAGATTATACTGTCACGGATAATCGGTCTCGACGAGACCTTCAAATTGACACCCGTAGTTCAATTTTACGGCTTACGTAGCGCAAGAAATGGCGGATTATTTGATTTCTGCAAAAATGACAAGTTTTCAACGCCAAAATAGGAAACTCGACTATATCTCACGATAGAGAAAAGCTAGAAAGGTACTTCAAAAAGCAAAAATGTAGAGCTCAACAAGATCTTTCGAATGAATATAATCATAGCTCTGCAGCAGCTGCCTAACTGTCAAAAATTGACAAAAACCACCCTGAACGGAGACATCGAATTTTTGAAGCGGGATTGCGCGGAGGGTGTTAGAATGCTAAAAGAACTTATTTTGGGAAGTTTCATCAAATTTCATCTTGATTTAAACTGTCAATCAACAATATGTGCCCAAAAGGAATCACCACCTTAAAGTACAACCAGATGCAGATTCTACTGGTGGTATAGAAAGTACAGGTCAAGCGCTGCATGCTGGTATAGAAACCGTCCGGCTACCTACCGCCTGAGCGAGTAATGACCTTATTTCCAAAATCATTGTTCCCCCCCTGACTATATATACGTACTGGCTTCTTCTTGGGGCAAAAATTTCAGGGGGCTCAAGTCCAGGGGTAGGGGTGCCCCCAGGTCTGGGAGGACGGATTTCTGGGGGCGGGGGGGCAGAAAATTCTTCCGAAAAAATGCATAAAAATAGCTATTTTTTGCTGCTGAGGTGAGAATAGCTACAAATGCTGAAAAAGGACAAAAAATCCGGCGAAGCCGAAAATGTTTTCCAAATTTTCCTCAAAACCCTAGTTTTCTGTTGACCTCAGAAGTCTGGGGGGCCGGCAGGCCCAAATCCTGGAGGGGAGACGATTCTGAGGGGGGACCCCTGGGCTTATTCTAGGGATTTTTTCATGGGGGGGGGCTTCTTGGGGGGCCCCCCCCCAAAGGTCCGAGGGGCAAGGAATTTTTGGGGGGGGGGGGGCGAAAATTTTTCGAAAAATATGCTAAAAATAGCGCTATTTTTCTGGCATATACTATAAAAGTTGATTTTCATAGCAAAAATAAGCAGACTTAGTGTTGAAAAGGGCGAAAATTGAGTAAAAATCTCCGGCGAAGCCGGAAAATTATTCAACATTTGGCCTTCTGAGCGATTTTTACAGCGCAAAAGATGGTACCAAAAGGGGCACCCACTTTTTTTGGGGGGGGGGCGATTTTTGGGGGGGGGGGGGAACGATTTTTGGGGGGGGGAAGGGTGTTTATGGGGGCCCCCCTCCCCCCCCCCACTAGAATAAGCCCAGGACCCAAGCCTGGGGGGGAACCGATTTCTGGGGTGGGGGGTCTGGCTTACTTCTAGGCCAAAAATTATGGGGGGGGGGCTCACCGAAAATGGGGGGCATATTTTTTTGACAATTTTTTAGGTTTTTTGCGTAAAAAATGCTAAAAATCGCTAAAAAATAACTAATTTTGGGTGTTTTTAAGCTAAAATAGTGGAAATTTAGGTAAAAATCTGACGAAGCCTGAAAAATTTCTGAAAATTTTGGCTACAAATGGTAAAAAATGCAATTTTTGGGGTTATGAGGGGAGGTCGGAATTTATGGGGGAGGGCTCCTCGAATGGGGGGGGGGGGGGAGGTCGCCGAATGGGCCCCCCCAGTAGAAGTAAGCCAGGGGGGCCGCTCCCACCCCCACCCCCTGAAGGAAAAAGCCAGTATTAATCGCTTACAAGTCGCTCACTTGTAGGAATCCTAAGGGAACGTCAATTGTGCGGCCACTCGACTGAAACTCTGGCGTGATGAAACCAGTGTGATCTGGAGTAGGTTCCTGAACAAAGTGAACATGTCCATCATGACTGAAATTAAAAATAGCCATAAATTTAATGTGGTCTACGGCAAATTTTTAACTAAATTTAAGACTTTCCCAATGTGTTTTCAGATTATCAAAAAACAAACAAACAAAAGCTGTGTACAGAGAGCACCAATGATATAGAAGTTATATATGTGCTCTTCTCTCTTGGCTCCATGGTGTATATACGTAGTGGTTGCTTGTACGCCTAACTGCAGTTCGGCGGAGCCAAATTTTTTACAGCAGACCGCCAGGAGAACCCGGAATCCAGCCCCTCCCCGTGTGTCGTTTTTTGTATTGTATCCCTGTCTTGGTGAGGCTATACTGGCTGTTTCCCTGTGTTTGATCTTGGAACGGCTTCGGGGCGAGCCTCTTGTAAGCGATGGAGAGAGGTACAGGCAGCACCAATGATATAGAAGGAAGTTATATGCTCTTCTCTCCTGGTGTAGCGGTTGCACGCTTAAGGGGGGGAGGGTCGCTTTGGGTCAAAATCGATAGTCACGGATTTCGCTCATTTTCACACACAATATAGGTACATATGTTCTCAAAAACAAAACAAAACATTAGAGTTCGAAATCAAACTGTGGCAGAGATATTCAGCTATAAAGTTGGAAAACTTGAAAATCACTGTGATTTGCCCTCCAAGGTCATGCTGAGACAGAACGGCTGCGTAATTTGGGTCAACTAATATGGCAAGTCAATTCTGTGGGTTGACTAATATTTTAATACTAAAACGACTCCGGGATATCCAGCCAGTCGTTCACACTACATTTTTCAATTGTGAACTGAGCCTTTTTCAGCTAACTGTGCCCTCAAACTTTAACATGCCCTAACTTTCAGATACTACATTTTAGACACATAGTTCTATTAGAAAAGTTGTTCGGCTCATCAGTAGCTATCGAATGATACCCAATTTGTCTATATTTAGGAAATTTCAAAAATTGATTTTTGTGACCTGTAAGCGATCAAAGGAGCCGACACGACAGAAAAGTTCTACCTTGCAGCATTTACCTTTACCATAATGTCCGGCAGGCATTAAGAGTTTTATATGGCAATTTTGGTGACTTTCGAGTGGGTAACGAGTGAGAAATTACTAAAAGAGCGTGAAAATTGTGCAAAATGATGAATTTTGGCAAAATTAGCCCTTTTCGTGGCAAGTTTTTTGAGAGCACTACAAACGGTAGAAATTTGCAACTACTGTCATAAGAATTCTGTGTATGCGTAGAGTGCAACTATCTATAAGCGATTTCTGTAGCTTTTGCCAATCGTGCAGGAGAGGCGAAAATGTTTTGCTGGTCCTGTTTTTCGTGGTACAAAAAGCACCAATTTTCCGAAATTTTGACTTTGAAAAATCGCCAAAAATACGTTACTCAACAGAATTGTTCCAGAAGGGTTATTTGCACTCTCTGGTATGTCCTCAACATGTACAACAAGGTTGCAGCGCTGTATCTTGCATACAGCGAAAAATTTTTCTGCCACAAACTTTTAAACCTAACTTTTTCATTTTCCTATGTTTAACACATGTCGAGGTCACATTTGAAGGGCTCTACAGAACGATTGAAGCAATATTACACAAAACGCACCTGTCTTGTTTTGGAGACCCACTAGGACTACAAAATATGTGAAAATGAGCAAAATCGGAGATGGTCGAAAAATCGGCCAAAAAGCGACCCCCCCCCCTTAAACTGCAGTTCGTGAGGTTCGTGGCTCGATTCCCGGCGGAGCCAAATCTTTACAGCTGAAGCTGAATGTATTTTGAGCTGTAGCATAGCGGTTACTGAGTAAACTCACTGTGGAGACTTATTTCTAGTCTTCGACATGCAATGAGTTAAGTCCTATTGTGACGACTAATTTGTTCTGACTTGTCACTAGCTGAAAATACACAAACACAGTAATAGAGGGAATATATACAGGAACAAAATTATTCTCATAATTCACCTAATGTGACTTGGGAGGTTCTCTAGGAGCTGACTGGAAGAAGACCTCCAAAACCCGATTCACAATGTAGATAGAGTTAATACGTAGTCAAACATCAACATTTGCATCATCAACAGGCTAGGTTTCGTCAAATTTACCAGCTTCAATCAATCTTTCGAAATTCGATGAGATAAAATAAATTGTTTCAGCGTTTGTCGCGTATTATGTTTAAATCGTTTGTTAGACCAAATGCTGAGTATGGCACAGTGGTTTGGTCACCACATTTACTTAAAGATATTGACTTAGTTGAAAGAGTACAGAGGTCATACGAAACGCATATATATATATATATACCTTAAATGTGTAATCTGCCTTATCCAGAGCTGTTAATTTTTTGTAGCTAGGAAGTTGAGAATCCAGACGCTTACGTACGTACTCTTTGATTTAAGAATGGGATATTATAGGGGTGCGCGAGAGCGGTCCCCTATAATATGGGTGTAGAAGGCGCTGCGCGGCCCTTAGAGACCCGTTCGAGCACCGTGCCAGCTAAATACTCAACGAAACTAGACAAATTTGGTATCGTTGGAATCAGCACGACGAGTACTACAAGTAGCAAAAAAAGATTTGGTCAAAATTTCCAACTTGCAAAATTTTCGCTTCCGGACAAGTTAGGTCCGTTTGTTTTTTTCCGTGTAGGTGACGCTCGGAAAAGTGCAATTTTCTGACTTAATGATAGAACGATCTGTGCATTTTCAGCAGGTGAAGCTTTTCTGAACGTATATATATATATATCCCGAAAGTGAACCTTTTGATAGTTGTTTGCTGCCCGGCCCGGCTTGCCACCTGGCCGGCCGGCCAAGGTTGGCTTAATCGCTATTTTGGCCAAAAATGGCCAATTTTGTGTCAGAGTTGCAGGGCTCAGGGAACAAGCTAGAGACAAGCGGATTGTTGCATAAGAAACTTCGGGTTGGGTACCATGGAATAGCGAGGGCGATTTTCGATATCTAGCCGGGATCGTTTAGGCGGCCAAAATAGAAATTTTTTAAAAATTTCTAAGTCCAAACTCTACAGGAAATAGTCAAAAATAGGAATAAATATGCTGTTCTGGGAATTCTAGTGGGACGCATTTAAGGGTTATCGGGATCGCTGAACACGATGAGCAAAGTCGCAGCGCGGTGCGGTGCTGCTATCGTGCTGCACTGTTATGCAGCAACCACAGAACGCTGGCCTCAGGCTTACTGTAAACGGTAAAACATATTAAATTGGTTGTGTAAATAGCTCAGGCCATGACAAATTAACGTAGCTACATTGACACTATAGTTCGCATCTGGTTGCGCTGCAGTAGAGTGCTGCTGAAGTACAGCACGGCCTAGAACTAGTTACAGATAAGTTGCAATCTTCCGAAATTTTGCATACGTATATACAAGTGCAGCAGAGCATTGCAAATCGTGCCGTATGAGTTGTCTTCACCGACAGTAAAGTTTGCATCTGGTTGCGCTGCGGTAGGGTGCTGCTGAAGTACGGCACGACCTATAACTAGCTACAGGTAATTTACAATCGTCCGAAATTTTGCATACAAGTGCGGAAGAGCATTGCAAATCGTGCCGTATGAGTTTCCTTCACTGACAGTTAAGTATGAATCTGGTTGCGCTGCAGTAGGGTGCTATATATATATATATATATATATATATATATATATATATATATATATATATATATATATATATATATATATATAATAACCCTTGTCAGGGTCTAGGGTGCCGGTGCTCATCCCCGGATACACAGCCCTTGAGCCAGGAGTGTCACCTCGAATGATGACTACAACCGTGGAGGAGGGGCCTGCTCCTCAAGGCAGATGCCCTACACGGTCTCCTGTTACCTTCCCACATGAGTGGTACCCATTTACCGACAACTAAGGATGGATAGCTGGGTTGACTAGAGCCCACGGCGAACCGATATGTGCTTAGTCCCTTGCTCAAGGGGATTTGTGAAAGCCTTGTGGCAGCGGGGATTCGAACCTCGGACTAGCGGATCCAAAGTCGAACGCCGTAACCACTCGGCCGGCACGGCACGTATATATATATATAAAATATATATATATATATATATATATATATATATATATATATATGTATATATATTTATATATGTACAGCAACTAGAACTATTGCCGCCATGGGTACTGGATGTTGGATTTCTGTCAAAATAGAGAAAGTAAGACATTGGAACTTTTCAAGCGGCTTTGTTCTGTACTTTTGGTTGACAATTAATGATTGGCGGAATTTTTAAAGTATCTTTTATGAAACTGACATTTTTACTTAAGGTTTACTGGGAACCTTAAAAATTAAATAGGATGTGAATAAAAATGCTCCGGTGGAGCATGAAAAATGCAATATGGGTGACATTAGGTTGTAAATGGACAGAGGACTAGGTTTAAAACGTTACTACGGGAGAGGTAGGTTGTAAATGCCAGGAGGACTAGGTTAAAAGCACACTAATATGGACCAGCTTCGCTGAACAACCCATATATATTCGCGGTCACTCATGCTCCACTCCACATATGACATATACGAGTAAAATCTACCTTCTTCAGCTTTCCAAGCAAGCGTGACGATTTTGAAATATTAAGGCTTATTCCAAATAACAGGCCTCGGACATGACGATTTTGGAAAAGTAGGAAAAAAGTAGGAACAATTTTTCAAAAAAGCAGGAAAAAGTAGGAACAAAAAGTAGGAATTATCACAAAAAAGTAGGAATTTTCAGGATATATACATAATAAATTTAGCATGCAAGTTATCTAATTTTGTCTTCAACAAAACAGTATTACGCAGCTTTTCTGTATGGCACAATCAATTCTTCATTCGTCTTAAACCTTCTCAAGACGATCATGTAATAACCGTCAAGAGACCCTCCCCAATTTGAGGGATACACATGAGCAGCTAGCGGGCTGAAATTTTGCATGCAAGTCGGTAGGGCCCACAAATTTGAGCAAGATCGAACGACATTTGTATCCTTATAGCATTTTCGACCCCCTCCCCTTTAAAATTCAAAACTTAATTTTTGAAGGCTTGTAAAAGCTTTCCATTGCATTTAGCAACTATATATATATTTTCTATGAAATTAACCTAAAGACCTGAACAAAAGGCCAAATTTCTCTGACCCTTGTGGAATTCTATTTTTGTAACCTACGCACCTTTGAGGCTAAAATTTATCTCAATTGTTAGCAATTTATGCAGTTTTTAACAACCTACGATTTTTCAGCAAAACCAAAGGTTTACGGCATTTTTATACCGCCGGAGGCGGTATACTTGTAATGGGTTGACCCATCTGAATTCATATGTTTTGCATGCAAATTGCTTGGAGCGGAGGATTTCCGTCCTATCTTCAACACATGTCCCTGTTACGCAGGTTTTTTTGCCCAACAATTTTTCTACGATTTTGCAATTTTTAGAGCATCATTACATTCAATTTAGTTAATTTTCAATGCCCTGTAAATTGTTTTGCACACGATCACTCACTGCCTTTTCTCATATTACCGAAGATCGGGCGTTATTTGCCTGTCACTTGATTGGCAGAGGTTTAACAGATCAATAAATAGCTAAACTGATGTTACAATTTTCGTGTGCAAAGACTTATTTTGCGTTTGCACTGTATTTATTTCATTAGTGTTTGCTTTGCTTCAGAATTTAGATAAAATAAATTGTTTAAAATAAACATATAGATAAATGATAACTTTCTCTCTCGCGGGTTACTCGATAAAATCGCTATAGTCAGAGTAGTGTAGTGGCTAGGGCGTCCGCTTGGCACTGTTCCGGACACAGATCGAATCCTTCTTCCGGTATAATTTTAGTTTCACAATTGGCAGTGGCAAATGGCAATAAATACTCCCATTCTTTTGTCTCAGAAACGGTAAATGTTGGGAAGTTGAAACTAGTCAAATGCTAACGTCACCGTACACTAGAACAGTATGATGAAAACAAACAAAACGTTGAACACATAAATCCCAAACTCTACGGCGGTATTATTCCCCTTTTAAGGGGTAACTTGTTAACTTAACAACGCGATGTCATAGATACAAAAACTACCGGACGTCCGAATTGTTTGAATATTCGGTGGTGCAGGTCTTCCTTTTTCTGATTAATACCGCTGATTATTAAGTAAACCGCCCAAAATTGCATTCGAACTTAGCAATTCGTTGATAGTTAAAAAATGATTTCAGCGGTACGCCCTTTGGGTCTGTTAAGATCTCACCAAGGTCCAGATTCCGTTAAACTTAACCAAATATATAAGCTGATATTTCGTACGGGTTATTTTTCTACCAGCTGGGTACAAATAGAAAAATTTACTGTTTCACTAAATTTTAACTGTTCGATTCGCAAGAGGAGACCAAGACGAAACGAAATTTTTTGTTTCAGATTTTGCTGTAAAGTTTCAGGGGGTTTTCGGGGTCGCAGACTTTGCGCTAGCCTGGGGAGCCCACGTAACTATTGCAAAAACTACTATTCTGGAATAAACCTATTTATTTTATGATCAGAATAATTCGGAGAACCCATTAGGAATCAAGAATTTTGACGCTTCTACAAGTTTTCCCGGCGAGCTATTAGAATAAAGAATTTTGACATTTCCAAAGTTTTCCCGGCGACCTATTATGACCTTAATATATGTACTAAGGTCCTGTATAAGCCAACCACTAGCTATATACGTCGTAGTCAGACGGCAGCTAACCCGAGTGTGCTAGGCTAAGCCGAGAGCGTGTTTTTACACATCTAAGCCTAAGCCAATGCTATATGAACGCTTTCATAAGCTGTGTCCTAATTTTTTACCCGTCGGGAGTTCCCCCATTCATCTATGGTTACCCCACAATTTTATCTCATGAGGTCAAGTTATCCGGAATCTCGATTTGGAAGCGGGTGGGCAATTTTAACCAGACCCCGCAAGCTAAAGACACGTAGCCAAATCTGCCGAAAGATTTACAAATTACATTGAAACTGGTAAAACTGATGAAATCTTGCTGAATGATGCTTAAAATGTTAATGTTTCATTATCTCACTTAATTTTAATGTTTCATTACGTATCTCACTTAACGTTGTCCCGAACATCGAAAAACTAAATGCAGATCATCACGAAGTAAGCGATTTTTCGGGCAATTTTCTGTAAAATCAGGCAGATTTCGTCTTTCAGAGGAAAAAAGTAGGAAAAAGTAGGAATTTTTGACCTAAAGTAGGAAAAAGTAGGAACATACGAAAAAGTAGGAACTGTCCGAGCACTGAAATAAACAATGCAGTTCTGGTAGAAAGGTGTT
Source organism: Trissonchulus latispiculum (assembly GCA_030248195.1). Classification (NCBI taxonomy): domain Eukaryota; kingdom Metazoa; phylum Nematoda; class Enoplea; order Enoplida; family Ironidae; genus Trissonchulus; species Trissonchulus latispiculum. The sequence goes on from JASAND010012477.1 coordinate 29,441, forward strand.
TTTTCTACACTGTCAGTGCAGAATCTTGCATATATTAACTCGATGCGAAAAGCAGTTGACATTATGTATATATATACGTGTATTATGAAGCTGTATGACTACACAGGGTCATGCTGACAAATCGTACAATTTTCTGAAAAACTGCTACAATTTTCAGAAGAATTGCCGATAGCAACAGCAAGCAGTAGCCGTTAGAAACTCTGGGTAGTTTTCGCGAATATGGGTTGTTCAGCGAAGCTGGTCCATATTAGTGCGCTTTTATCCTAGTCCTCCTGGCATTTACAACCTACCTCTCCCATATTTAACGTTTTAAAACCTAGTCCTCTGTCCATTTACAACCTCATGTCACCCATATTGCATTTTTCATGCTTCATCGGAGCATTCTTGTCAAATTGTTCATGGTGTAGCCGACCTATATATACCTTTCGAAAGATTTCTTGCTTATGATCAAAACTTTACCCACCGTAGAATTGACTGGGTTTATTTTAGGCAAAAATAAGTGGGGGAGTGGGGGGCGCCCCCCACCAGTGGGGGGGAGGTCGAAAAGTGGGGGGAATAAAATGGGCCAAAAAATGCTGTATAAATAGCCTGTTTTTCACATAAACTGCTATATATAACTATGCTTAAAAGTGCTCAAAAATCAAGTTTTAGCACCAAATAAGGCGAATTTTTTATCAAAAATTTTAAAATCAAAGGCGAAGCCGGAAACTTTTTGAAAATTTTTACCAAAAATCCTAAAACTTGGCAATTTCTGGGCACCTTACGGTGAGCGGGGGGAAGCCCAAAAAAGTGGGGGAGGTGCTCGAGTGGGGGAGGGACTCGTAAAGTAAACCCAGATTGATTTGTATCAAATTCTTACTTCTACAGACTCTTAAAAATTTGGAATTCATTACCTTGCCACGCTGCCACTCAACCAAATTTGATGATTTGAAATTTGAAACCAAAGAAATTCGATTCAGCTATATATTAAGTTGAACAGTATTCAACTCAATCGATTTCAGCTAAATGATTTTTGAAGGGGCGAGGAGTTAGATGACCACATGCTCTCCCCTGTCCTACGTAGTTCTTTTAGCTGTTTACTTTACTTTGCTATGATTGTTTTGTAGCGTACAATGTTGTAATTACGTATGTTTGGTGAGGAACGCCGCATCTTGTAGGTTGTAGCTATTGCAACGTATGTATGTCACACAGTCACAGCATTGTAAAGCCGAGCCGGGGGCTTTGAGCATTAAACTAATGCTTCTTCTTCGTCGTCAAGAGTGCTCTGAAGGCGCGTTAGCTTTAGCAGCCGCAACTTGTTATGGGGCAATAAAGAACCCTTTCTGGGAGTTTGGCAAAAAAGAAAAGGTAAATTTTTCCAACCCCTCGGTTTCATTTTTACATTCTGCTGGTTAGGTGTACCAGACTACAGTTTCATACATGCGCAAGGGGTGTACTGAGGGTGTACCAGGTACACCCTAATTTCCGGGGGGACCGCGCAGTGCGCAAGCAAAATCAGGGTGACCGCGCAGCGCGAGCGAAGCGAGCGCTATTCATAATGTCAAAATTGCGCAGTTCAGCGTGAACTGTTCAGAAAAACTAAGCTCTAAGTAATAAATATTGTCCTTCTGTTTAATTTCCAAAAAAATGAAAGTTTTGAAGAGCTTCGCAAGCAGATTAATTACAATTTGTTAAATGAATGAAAAACGAGTGAGAAATTCAACATGGATGCACATTTGCGAATACTTTGAATTTTGAAAATGAAAATTCCTGTTGCGTGTTCTACCGCTCTGGTCTCTCCACGTCGCCCTAACGCCCCCCGTTGAGCGCAGGGGAACCGCGCAAACTGATTTCTGGTACACCCTGTGAAGAGAGACCTTGCCCCATGTATGTACAGTTTACCCCCTGTGAGACCCCCCACGGAGAGGCCAGACCCCTCCCCCCCGACCTCAGTCAACTACTCCCCTACGCCGAGCCGCCGAGCTCAAACCCCCCGCTTTCCCCCCCCCCCCCTAAAATTGGGTCCGAACCAAGTAAAAAATGCAAAATTTTTTGAAAATTTTTTGCAATTTCTGAACATTTGTATGAAAAAAAATTCAAAAAATGGCTATAAATCAGCTATAAACAGCTAAAGATGGTTATTTATAACAATTGAAAGGTAATATACGCAATTATAAACCACAGTCTGGGCTAATTTAAGCATATTTTAGCACAAATTTGTCTATTTTCAAGCCCTATTTTCGCATACGAAAACTATTGACAGATGTTTTGAGTACGTTTAATTGGGGGGGCATGAATAGGGAAGCAAGCCTCCAACTTTTTCTTCGCTTGGATTTGGATCGGTTTGGGTATACCGTTATGTACCGTGGGCAAATACCTATCCAATCGTATATTTAAACTTTTCTTATACCTCACTCAGCTTTGGCAGTAACAGGATTTGTCCATGTTTTTACCCGCAAATCGGGGAAAACACATGGTGCGGAGAAAAAACACAGGGTATTTTTTACAGGGGGGGGGGCGGGCCCCCCCCCCCGACCTCATTCAACTACTCCCCTACGCCGTGCCGCCGAGCTCAAACCCCCCCGCTTTCCCCCCCCCCCCTAAAATTGGGTCCGAACCAAGTAAAAAATGCAAAATTTTTTGAAAATTTTTTGCAATTTCTGAACATTTGTATGAAAAAAAATTCAAAAAATGGCTATAAATCAGCTATAAACAGCTAAAGATGGTTATTTATAACAATTGAAAGGTAATATACGCAATTATAAACCACAATCTGGGCTAATTTAAGCATATTTTAGCACAAATTTGTCAATTTTCAAGCCCTATTTTCGCATACGAAAACTACTGACAGAAGCTTTTGAGTACGTTTAATTGGGGGGGCATGAATAGGGAAGCAAGCCTCCAACTTTTTCTTCGCTTGGATTTGGATCGGTTTGGGTATACCGTTATGTACCGTGGGCAAATACCTATCCAATCGTATATTTAAACTTTTCTTATACCTCACTCAGCTTTGGCAGTAACAGGATTTGTCCATGTTTTTACCCGCAAATCGGGGAAAACACATGGTGCGGAGAAAAAACACAGGGTATTTTTTACTGGGGGGGGGGGCGGCCCCCCCCCGACCTCAGTCAACTACTCCCCTACGCCGAGCCGCCGAGCTCAAACCCCCCGCTTTCCCCCCCCCCCTAAAATTGGGTCCGAACCAAGTAAAAAATGCAAAATTTTTTGAAAATTTTTTGCAATTTCTGAACATTTGTATGAAAAAAAATTCAAAAAATGGCTATAAATCAGCTATAAACAGCTAAAGATGGTTATTTATAACAATTGAAAGGTAATATACGCAATTATAAACCACAATCTGGGCTAATTTAAGCATATTTTAGCACAAATTTGTCAATTTTCAAGCCCTATTTTCGCATACGAAAACTACTGACAGAAGCTTTTGAGTACGTTTAATTGGGGGGGCATGAATAGGGAAGCAAGCCTCCAACTTTTTCTTCGCTTGGATTTGGATCGGTTTGGGTATACCGTTATGTACCGTGGGCAAATACCTATCCAATCGTATATTTAAACTTTTCTTATACCTCACTCAGCTTTGGCAGTAACAGGATTTGTCCATGTTTTTACCCGCAAATCGGGGAAAACACATGGTGCGGAGAAAAAACACAGGGTATTTTTTACAGGGGGGGGCGGCCCCCCCCCCGAAATTGACCTTCCCCCCCGAAAATGCCGTCCCCCCCCCGAAATGGCCCCCCCCGGGATTTTGGTCTGCCCCCTTGAGGTCTACATTTTGTCCAGAAATGGTCAAATTTTCCGGCTTCGCCGGAGATTTTTTCGTAAAAATGGCTATTTATACTTTAAATCCTGGCATTTTTGAGAACTTTTTGTGTTTCACCATGCAAAATACGCCAAAAAATACCATTTTTGGCTCATTTTTGCAAAAAAATCTTTCCCCCCGAAAATTTCTTCCCCCCCCCCCCGGGCCCGGGGAGGGGCCCCCCGGGAAGCCCCCCCCGGAAAACAAAACCCTAAAAAATACCCTGAAAACATCTGGGTTTTCTTTAGTGGGGGGCAGGGTTTTCTTTTTGTGTAAAATACTGTGTATTTACACAAAATAAATAAATTTACACAGTGAAAAACTAATTTACACACCAAAATACACAGCCACATTTTTGAAAATTTTTGCAAAAAGTGCTCTGAAAAAATAGTTTTCAAGCCCTTCATATTTAAAATATATAGCTCTAGCTTTTAGCTGGGGGCTGCCGCCCCCAGACCCCCGCCGCTTTCCAATCATTTACCATGGTTTTCTGCATTACGACATGATTATAGGTTGTTTCTGCAAATACATCTGCTTATCCGGTTGCGTATAATTTATTCACGTACAGCGTGCAAATATATGTAATAGTATAGTAATATAGCTAATACATACGATTCAATATCGTTTCTTGAACCAGGGGCGGATCCAGGGATGGCGGGGGGCGCCCCCCCGTCGCGATTAGAAGGCAGGAAAAATTAAGGAGAGAGAGGAAAAAGGGCAAAAAACAAAATTTCTCGCCTTCGGCGCGAACTTCCTACATTTTAACAACATATTTATTGCATTTATGAAGAAAAAGCTTGAAATGCATCCGATTTTTCGAAGAAAATTACCACTTTTGCCTAAAAATGTCCAGAATTTTTAAGAATTTTTTTAAGAGTTTATGAAAAGAATTAAAGATCCGAAGACCGATTTTATTGCAAAAACAAAAATTTCTTCGCCCCCCAGACCCCCCGCTGGAAACATTTTACCGCCCCCCTCACGACATCCTGGATCCGCCAGTGTCTTGTTCATATATATCTTTTATCATAAAAAGCCGTCTGAGCCACAAAAATTGTTGCTGTCTAGCACAATAGGTATATATTCAAAACGAAAGCTAAAAGAATGCAACTGTTCAATGCGTTTTTGCCGATAATTTTAAAAAATTTCTCAACTTCTGGGGGGCTCAGAATGGGTGTTTTCTGTCCATATTATGGAAAATTCCCCTACAGCAATTAAAGCTTCGAACCTTTTAGTAAGTAACCAGAATGTTTGTGAGAAAATTATTCCAAAAAGTTGGAAAATTAAAGAAATGGTTTCAGTAGGCGAAGTTTTTTCAGAAATTAGAATTTGTCCAATCCTAGTTTTGGCATTTAATGGATTATATATATAATCTTTTTAGACTTTTCCATTGCGAATTTTATTACAATTTACAAAATTTCCTCAGCGTCTGGGCGGGGGACTCCGCCCCCCAGACCCCCCGCGTGGGTTCTTCTGCGTTACACGGACGTGTCCCCCACGGACGTTACACAAGTGCAGTTGCCAGAACTTTTGATTGAATGATCCGAAAATAACACTGTTGCAATAAAATAACGCTTAAATTTATTTTATTTCGTATTATATCTCAAAAACAACACTTTTAGATTTTACACAGCTTCAAACAAAAATACACACTGAAATTTAAATTTACACAAGATTTACACAGGTCCGATTTTTGAAAAAGAAAACCCTGGTGGGGTTCCCCCCCACTCGACCCCTCCCCCCACTCGTTCCCCCCACTTTTTTGGGCTTCCCCCCACTCACTATAAGGTGCCCAGAAAATGCCAAATTTTTAGGATTTTTGGTCAAAATTTTCAAAAATTTTCAGGCTTCGCCGGAATTTTTTGGTTAAAAATCGTCTATTTTGGTACTAAATCTTGATTTTTGAGCACTTTTTAGCTTAGATGTAGCAGTATACGTAGAAAACACGCAATTTTTACCGCATTTTTAGCATTTTTAGCCCATTTTATCCCCCCCCCCACTTTTGGTCTTCCCCCCCACAAGTGGGGGGGGGGATCCCCCCCACTTTTTTTGGGCTAGAGAAAACCCAGAACATGGCACGCATTTCTACCAACCAACCATCTAGAGTGGTTCAAAAGCATTGTTTCAGCTGTTTTTAGCGTGCAAAACTACCTAGGCACCCTTCTAACCTCAAAGCAAGCTTAAAACCCGATTTTTTGGTCAAAATGCTAAATCCGCCGTACCTGACCTGTTTGGGCATGAAACCTGCTGGGAACTGGCCATAATATGCAGAATATCACTAAAAACAAGTTAGTTGTGTTAAAAATTGCAATATTCCATCGTTTTAAGTTTTTCAAAATTTTCATTTTTACCATAGAAACTTATGAAACCTGGCACGTTGATGCTGCAAATCAAATTTTCGAGCTAGAAGCTTCAAAAATGCTCAAAGTTGGCATATTTTGAAGTTTTTAGTGGTTTTAAAGCATTCTCTTTCCTATAGAAGCATTAGTTACTCCTTCCTGAAGCATACGCAAAACTTTTAAAATTTGGTCGCCATGTTTTTCCCCGTTCTAGTGGACCTAATGTGGGGGAAGAACACATGGTCAAATTTTTTACGGGGTGTACGCAGGGGAAAACCACTATTGCCATGTGATAGAGCAAGTCAAATTATGCCCGCATGCCAATTTATAGTAGCCAAAGTTTGATAGTTGGTTAGATATATACTTGCAAACTTTCGAAAATCCTTAGCATTTTGGCCAATTTTGGGAGGTCAAATTTGGTCAAGTACTGTACTTACAGAATCAAACTTAGAAACCAATCTGGTACTGTAAGGTATACTTCTAGACTTGCTCTTTCTGATGGGCTATACTAGGCAGCTGCTTCTGCTATGGTTGGGGAGTAGGCAACCATGTTTTTCCCCTTGTCTTCCGTCATGTTTTCCCCCCTCTGACTATATATATATATACTCATACTGTACATCGAAAAGGAGCATTTTTAGCTAAAAAGCTTGAGTACAGTTTAGTGGGGGTCCTCCCACCCCAAATTTCGGATTTTGGTGGGGGCACCCGAGCCAAACTCGGACCTCCTACTCCCCTCCGACGCAAACAGGTGGTACACCTATGCTGCTGGCAGCTTGCCAAGCTTCGTAGGAAGGCGGGACAGGCATTTTTGGAACAAGCAGGTATATACATATACGTATATTTCCATAAAAACCACAGGAGAGTTGTTGTCTAACTGCTACGAATAATTTTGGGGGAAGAAAATTTCATAAATGCTCAAACGTGGTCCGATTAAGCCGAAATTTTGTGTGCGGTAGGATGGGCTCTGCAAAAGTCCAGCCCACCTTCGAATTTGTTGAGGCTGACTGACCCTCATAGGCGTAATTGGGGCAGGTTTGGAGGGGGCCTCCCCAGCCATTTTTCCAAACCACGCCAAAGTTTGGTGGGCAGGGTATTTTTTACAGGGGGGGGGGCGGGGGCCCGAAATTGACCTCCCCCCCGAAAATACCTTCCCCCTCTCCGAAATCGCCCCCCCCCGGGATTTTGGCCTTCCCCCTTCATGAGGTCTAAATTTTTTCCAAAAATAAATTTTCAAAAATTCTTCGCCGGAGATTTTTTCTTAAACATGGCTATTTTTACCTTAAATCCTGGCATTTTTGAGAACGTTTTGTTTCACCATGCAAAATACGCCAAAAAATACTATTTTCTGCTCATTTTGAAAAAATCCCCCCGAAAATTTCTTCACCCCCCCCCGGAAAAAATCCCTAAAAAATACCCTGGTGGCAGTGGCGGCGCCAGGGGGCCCTGCCCCATGTGTGTTAGGGGGTGGGGGCCCCCCACCAAAATGACAAATTTTGGCGACCCGCCCCCTCCCCAGATTTTCAGATTTTTGCTACCCTCCCCCAGATTTTTGGCCAAAAATTGCATAAAATCGAAACTTTTGGGGGGTTCCCCCACCTTCCGTCGGAACCTCCCCCCCCCAGATTTTTTGCCCAGCCACACCTATGCCCTGTCCTCCCCCTTTGCGACTTGGGCCCCTTTCTTTGGGGTGTCGGCCCCCCCTTGAAAAAATTTTCAGCTGTTTATTTGCATAATTTGAGTGTTTTTAAGAATTTTTTTTAAAAATCGGCAGATTTTTTGCCAAACAAAGAAAAATTTTTAGCTAAAGCTTGAGAAATTTTTTGGAAAATAAAAGTAAAATTGGCTAAAACGTGGCAAAATTTTGGATTTTCCAAAAAAAGGTCGCCGGATTTTTGGGTCGGGCCCATAGGTGTGGCTGGCGAAAAAAGTGGGGGAGGGGGTTTGAAAAAAGTAGGGAAGGGGGGGTTTGGCGAAAAAAGGAGGAGGGGGTCTAAAGTTAAAATTGCTTCATTGCCATACATGCGCAAGGGGTGTACTGAGGGTGTACCAGGTACACCACAATTTCTGGGTGAAGCGCGCAGTGCGCAATCAAAATCAGGGGGACCGCGCAGCGCGAGCGCTGCCCATAAAATTAAAGTCGCGCAAAACAACATCAATTCATTCAGAAAAATTAGTTCTACTTCTAATTAAAAAGAAAACTGTCCTATTATACAACAACAACAATTATACAACAACAACAAAAGTTTAATTATACAACAGTGCGAAAGTTTCAAAGAGTACATTATACACAATAAACGAAATGAGTAAACGAGCAGGACACTCAAGATGAAGGGGTTGCATATGCAAATATCTTGAAAATGTGGCAAGCGCAGCGCTGGCATTCTACTGGCCTTATTTTGAAGAAAAAATGGTTAAATTAAAGTAAATTTTGCATTTTTTGGCCATTTTTTCAAAATTTCTGAGGTCCAAATTCTGGGGAGGGTTGCGGGGGGGGTTGGGGGAGGTACCCCATCACATTTCTTGGGTCGACCACCAACCTCCCAAGATTTATATACCCCCTGACCCAAAGTTCCAGGGAAACTTTGGGGGTGGATGGGGGGACCCTCCTCCCCCCCAAATCATAGGTGTGGCTGGCGAAAAAAGTGGGGGTGGGGGTTCTGAAAAAAGTAGGGAGGGGGTTTGGCGAAAAAAGGGGGTGGGGGGGGTCGCGAAAAGTCAATTTGGGGGGAGGGGTAAGAAAAATTTTCGAGGGGGGGGGTCGGCGAAAAATCGGTTTTTCGTTAAAAAATTGAAAAATTTTCTCACTTTACAGCTATTTTTAACGATTTTTAGCTTAATTAAGCGAATTCCAGCAATTTTTCGCTAATTTTTGGAATTTTTTGGAAAAATTTCGAATTTTTGGCTAAAAATTTTCAAAAATTTAGGTAGGGGTTAGAAAATTTTTAGGGGGGAGGGGTCTGAAAAAATCGATTTGGGGGGAGGGTAGGAAAAAATTTTTAGGGGGGGGGTCGGCGATCCCCTCCATTTGGGGGGAGGGGGTCCCCCCCCCCCCCCCCCCCCTAACACACCTATGCCCCAAATGGAGGGGTCGCAGACCCTCCCCCTAAAAAAAATTTTTTTCTACCCCTCCCCCAAAATCGGCCTTCTGCCGACCCCCCCCCATAAAAATTTTCAACCTGAATTTTTGCAAATTTTTCGCCAAGAATTCGAAAATTTTCAAAAAACTTAGCGAAAAATTGCTAAAATTCCCCTTGTTACCTTAAAAATCGCTAAAAATTTTCGACGGGGGGTCGGCGAAAATTGAGGAAAATGTTCAGTTTTTTAACTAGAAACCGATTTTTCGCCGACCCCCCTCCCTCGAAAATTTTTCTTATCCCTCCCCCCAAATCGATTTTTTCTCGACCCCCCCTCCCCCTTCTTTGCCAAACCCCCCACCCTACTTTTTTACCAACCCCCACCCCCACTGTTTTCGCCAGCCACACCTAGGGCGGAAAATGCTACTATTGGCATGAAAATAGAAAAAGCTTTTAGGGCGCTTTTGCGGTTTGCGGAGTTTAAAAAGGGCCCCACCCCCAAGTTCGCTGGAGGGGGCCTCCCCCAATCCAAGTCCCAGTTATATATACGTATGCAACTGGCACCCCCCCCCCCCCAGAATTTGGACGTCAGAAATTTCGTAAAATGGACAACAAGTAACCTAGCTGAACTTGCCCCCCCACCAATGAATTAAACGTACATTTAGCGCCAAAGCAAGAATCTGCGCCGTAGTCTATCGTGATAAATCAGTTTTAAATTTAGTCAAACGAACAAATGCGGTGGACAGAGAGGCGTTTCCATATGTCAGTGGCCCAGAACATAGGTGCGTCGGAGGTGTAATTGGATGGGGGGCAACCCCCCCCCCCTCCCCAGCTATTTTACCACCCCTCCCAGAAATTTTTGGGGGCCACCCTAACTTGGGGGGGGATGGGGGTAGTCGCGCGGAAGGCGCGAAAATTGGCCACAAATTGGGCAATTTTAGCGTAAATTTTGCTAAATTTTTCACAAAAGTCCTAGTTTTTGGCTTAACGTGTTTATTATCGCGAGAAATACACGTTTATACATAGGTGAACCAGGCTACAGTGTGCCCCCTGTGAGACCTCCCCCCACGAGAAGGCCAGACCCCCCACCCCCCATACCCGACCTCGACTACCCCCCCCCCCAAGCCGAGCTCAGACCCCCCTCCCCCCCTAAAATTGGGTTCAAACAAAAGAAAAATGCCAAATTTTTTGCAAAATTTTTTTTGGAATTTTTCAAAACTTTTCCGAAAAAATTGGCTTGGAAATAGATAAAAACACTAAAAAATAAACTCTAAAACGCAATACGAGTAGTTTTGAGTAGATTTATGTCGAAAATAGTAGATTTTATGACAAAAAAGGGCCATCTTTTGCTGACAAAAGTAGGGTGCAGTTTTTTTAGAAATTTTCGATTTTTTAGAGCCCCCAAGCCAGATTTCGACTTTTTACTCCCCCCAACCCAAACAGCTGGTACACCTATGCGTTTATAACTGTTTTATATGGACTTCTAGACTCAGTAGTAAACTTATTTACTTTGGACTCGGAAACATGTTGACAATCAAGTTTTCGAGTCTAAAAACACTGTCTAATGTTGAAATTACATAATGATTTCATGTTTTTCGGCATCATCAACGGCTGAAAATGCTATTTTTGGCAAACAATTTTTTGGGGGTGGGGACGTGGGGGCGGGCTGGGGGCTCTAAAAAGGGGACCCACCCCAAAACGGAATAGTCTGAAAAAAGGCAACCCGGCTTATCGGGGTATGGTGTCTCCCCCAACAACTCCAACACACCTATGACGCTGTGGGTCCCCGCCCACTGCTTCCAGAGACAGAACGTTTAAATGTAGCTCCCCGTCCACTGCACATAGGTGTAACGGGGATTTGGGTTGGGGGAGGCCCCCCTCCCCCAAAATTTGGGGGCGGGCCCCTTTTTTAGACCTCCCCCAACCCCCCCCCCCAAGACCCCCCCAAACCTCCCCCAAAAATTTTTTTCAATTTTTATACCAAAAATCGCATTTTCAGCCATTGCTAATGCCAAAAAACATCCAACCATTAACTAATCTTAACGTTAGACAGGGCCTTTAAACTCGAAAACGTGATTGCCAACATGTTTCTAACTCCAAAATAGGGTCAATATTGAGTAAGAAAGTCCATAAAACTGTTTATAACGTGTATTTCACGCAATAATGAACACCTTAAGCCACAAATTTGGACAGTTTTGAAAAATTTTGCAAAATTTACCCTAACAATACCCGATTTTTGGCCAATTTTTCGCGCCTGCGGCGCGACTACCCCCCCCCCCCCCCCGGGGGGGGGGGGGGGGGGGGGGGGCCCCCAAAAATTTTTGGGGGTGGTTTGGAATAATGGCTGGGGGGTATACCCCCCCCAAACCTCCCCCCAATTACACCTATGCCACTGCATCTCACTATTTACAACAATACTGACAAGAAGCCAACAATTTCCAAATAATCTCGGAATACTAAAATAAAAAGAACTTGCGGATTACAAAGATTTACCTGACCAAACGAAATACCAATGTGATCAAACTCGGGCTTTCTAATAAAATAAAAAGTTTTGAGTTTTGACAAATTGGGGGGCCAGCATGAAGTTGACTCCTAGGTATAGATTTTTCCCTTTTTCTAAAACCCGGTGCCTGACCAAACGAAAAGCTTTCTGTGATCAAACGTGATCAAACGTGACCAAACGATTGGCAATCACAAATCGTTTGATCAGCGTGGTGGGGGGGCCAAGTTCAGCTAGGTCAACAAGTAGGCCCCTAAAAGACGTTCGTCAAGTCAGCAGAAGAGATTTAACTACAAATTATAATTTTGATGTCACTGGATAGCCCTGAATTTGTGCGTTGTCCTTTTTAATTTGTAGTTGTAAGGTTAATGAGAAATCAGCGTTTGAAATTCCATATCATTAACATGTGGAACGTGCGTTTCTCTAGCATATGTGACGCAGTCACGTGACCAAATCTGAGTCACATGTGCAGCAGAGACATACGTCTTATGTGTTAAAGATATGAAATTTCAAACGGTGATTTCTCATTAACCTTACAACTACAAATTAAAAGGAAAGTGACTACACATACTACAAATTCAGGGCTATCCACCGACATCAAAATTGTAATTTGTAGATAAATCTCTTCTGCTGACTTGACGAACGTCCCTAAAAGGGTCATTATATCGCCGCAGAGCTATTAAAATATGGTATCGTATCGGAGTTCAGGGATGGTATCCCTGCTATATTTCTGGATAGATTTTTGGTTTGCGGCTGAACTAAAAGTTCAAACCCCGACTCGGTTTGACCTGTTTCGTTTATTTCTTTTATTTATACAAAATGTTTTTGACTCTAATATTCAAATAAATATTTTGTATAAACAAATTTTAATGGAAACAATATAATTTGTAATGAAAGGAGTTTCTTCAAACCCGAAAATGAATTTTAGAACTAAATGGTTAAAAAGAGTTGTACGAAAATGACTTCTTCAGTTGCAGTGGACAGGAGATAAACACTGGCTTGCACAAATGAAGAATAACTGAAGAATAACCTAACCTTGAGGTTATAATCAGGGTTAAGTCGTTATGCTCCAGTTATTTCGTTGCATCAATCAGGGTTACACTCTATAAGATATACAATCCAGTTAACCCTCGAGTATAACTTAGTCCGCAACTGGCAAAAATTTAACCCTGAGATTGATAAGGGCTAACTGAAGGATAAGGGCCAAAACATCGGGTATTGTTAGGGTAAATTTGCAAAATTTTTCAAAACTGTCCAAATTTGTGGCTTAAGGTGTTCATTATTGCGTGAAATACACGTTATAAACAGTTTTTTGGTCTGTCTTTCTCAATCTTGACCCTATTTTGGAGTTAGAAACATGTTGGCATTCACGTTTTCGAGTTTAAAGGCCCTGTCTAACGTTAAGATTAGTTAATGGTTGGATGTTTTTTGGCATTAGCAATGGCTGAAAATGCGATTTTTGGTATAAAAATTGAAAAAAATTTTTGGGGAGGTTTGGGGGGGTCTTGGGGGGTTGGGGGAGGTCTAAAAAGGGGGCCCGCCCTCAAATTTTGGGGGAGGGGGCCTCTTTGGCCCAAATCCCCGTTACACCTATGCAGTGGACGGGGAGCTACATTTAAACAGCAATACGTAACTGAACGAAGCACA
>JASAND010012479.1:0-32809 GCA_030248195.1 Trissonchulus latispiculum
AATTTGTAATGAAAAGCTTTATGCAGTATGTATTTATATAAAAGTAAAATATATATCTGCAAATTATTCGTATTATGACATACGCCAATATGAGCCTCGTTGTAGGACAGGCTCATATGTTAAGCGGTTGCAACTTGTTTTCCTTAATTTACAACCTCCCTACGGAACTCATATGCATTTTACAGGCTAGTTTTTGCTTATGTACAACCTGCCTACGAAGACTCATATGTATTTTACATGCGACGAAGGAGCACTTTTTGTTCTTGTATGTATATACTTTTTTTCACTTAGTGCCAAACCCCTGTCGCTTTCGCTTGTAGGGGTAGTGCCAGATCCAAATTTCTATCTCACCGGGTTGGGGCCCAGATCTGGCACTGAATAATTGCTGCATGCAATTATCCGAGGCGTCATCAAGGCTACTGCCGGGGCAGAAGTGACCACGCTGCTTTCACCGCATCGTGTTCACCCGTTGACTCCATCAAGTAGGGGTTTCCCCCCAAATGACGGTCAACTCCTTGCAAATCCCGGATAACACAGAAATTATGCCCGGGGGGAGTAATGAAACTTCGGCACAGCAGCGCTAACTAGTATACTAGCTTATTCTGTGGCCGTCTGGCCACAGCTAAGTTTGAATTCGCACGTTAATAAAACTGAAAGTTGAACAGAGGGCCCATGTCAACCCCCAGAACCCCCATCAGAAAAAATGGAGGTTCTCAAATTTTTTTCATGCGTTTGCATCCAGGACTTTGATTTGTATGTGACTACGTTGCGGATCCTTTCCTTCAGCAGGTACTTCAGTAGACATGATATGTTTATAATATATATGTATCTCAGTCATCAAATTTGTAGCTATAACCGGTGTGTACTGGGGGGGGGGGGGCTCCTGGCTTTTCTCATAAGCTTATACTGAAAATTCTGTGTATGAAACATACAATATCCACAATATGGGTATCAATCGAAAGCTCGCGACATGAACAACAAGTTCGTCCTTAATGTAGGCCTAGACAACGCGCACACTTTTCGGTACACCCGGACTCCAGAACCCTCAGAACTTCCAGCAAACATTTAAAACTAGGCAGTAGAGGATCAAATCTCCTGAAAAAATTTCAGAACCCCCAGAACCCCAAGAACCCCCATCAAAAATTTGAAACAAAATATATGTAGTCAAGGATCAAATCTCTTCGAAAAGTTAAGAACCCTAAGAACCCCAAGAACCCCCAGAACCCCCATCAAAAAATGAAACTAAACATAGTTATAGATCAAATCTCTACAAAAAATTAAGAACCCCCAGAACCCCAAGAACCGCCATGAAAATAAAAGCTTCAAGAAAATCAAGTGGTAGAGCAGAACGCATCAAAAAGTGACTTTTATCTTGACATGGGCCGAACAGGGATAGAATAGTTTTGGTTAGAAGTTTCATGTTTGCGGCCGTCGCGAATGCAGAGCGTGCCTTCTCCCCTCTGGACGGCCTGTGCAATGCGTGAGTCCTTGTCAGCAAATACAGATACACCTTGACTACTAAAAATCGTAATTATAATATCCTTTTTAATTATGAATTATATGATTGTGAAATTAGACCACCAATTATATAGTTACTATATAATAATAATTATAAAATAATATTCCACTAATATTCCAAATATTTAAATTGACAAGAGACCCGGGGGACCTTTTTCACCCCCAAGCCTAATGTCAAAATCTGGTCCGCATCAAATTGTTCTACTTACATACCTGCATTTATATTTGGGCATCATTTGTAACAGTGAATTTTGGTATGCTAGCTTAACAAAAGCACCAATCCTCCAATCAGCCTGCCAACTAACAACCTATAAAGCCTTCAATTCTACTGGTGTAACCAAGTAAGAAACTAATCTAAACAGCCTTTGCTAATTGTGCAAGCCATTCTAAGTCAGAATTTACAATGTTCAGTATTGCAGTCGTTACTCCACTAAGTTAATAGTGTAGAATTTATGGTAATAAAACCTTAGCTTGAGGTCGTCCGCTTTTCGGTGGCAAATGAATATGTAAAAAGTTACGGCTGAGGCATTTTCCTAGTGTTAATAAACCATTGAATTCCATACCATCCATTACCAAATACGCTATTGTCCAGCCGAAATAGAGACTTATCAGCCTATGTTCATGTCGGGAACACCGCACAGCACTCGAGACTAGTATCTATGTATGAGAAAGCACATAACAGTAGGAGTTGTCGAGTTAATGTGTTAATTAATTAGTTAATTAATATCTAATTGAACAATCCTCCAAAAATCAATACTATACTCAAGCTAAGCGTGGACAACAGTTCCTGTCACATTTGGTTCGCGTTTGGAGGCATCGCTAGAGACTGCTGAATTCTTACCCGTTAAGTTCTCTAAATTAATTTAATGACTATTGTCAAATATTAATGTCAACCACCGAGGCAACAATACATGACGAGGACGCAGCAAAAGGAATTCAGAATTTTGATGCTTCGCAATTAAATCTACAGATATGTATTTACTTTTAACCTGGTAAAAACTTTAAACCCTTAATTTAATTTCGAAAAGGACAATTTATATTTTGTTTCCCTGTGTAACAAAAAAACGTTCGAAACTTAACGTTATTAGAGCAGCCAGACATCGAAAGCATCGGGTTGGATCCCCTACTCATTGTAAAGAAACAACTCAGAAAGCTGCACGATACATAAAGAAATTGTCATTTTTATTTTAACAGTAGAGGTTTCTTTGTTTTTCAGGACAACCTTCATTGTGCTGACGGCCTATGCAAATGAGCCATCATATTTCAATTTGATTGGTGGGGGAGGTGATTACTTTAAATTGTCTAATGTTTAATTATTTTGGTTTTCTGGTTTCTGGCTTGTTCACGATGCGAGCCTAAGTCGGGCACATTTCTTGACCAAACGTTTGGGGGGGGTGTCATAGAATCACAGAAACCCCCTTCATCAAATTTAGCAATTCGTCGGTTTGAGGGGCGATTTTGGTACGACCCTCGCCTGCGAACAAATAAATCAAGCATCATTTCTGTCTCCCCATGTTGCCGATTTTTACGTGATCGGCATGGTCGACAAAGTGGGCATTCCAAAGGGATTCCATCTGTTTTTTTAAAACATCATTGTTGTCTGTTAGAAAGCTATGTGCATGGGGTGTCCGCATTGGACTTTACGTTTTTGAATTTGACTTTCCGTTCAGTTATGGTGGTTGGCATTCCCTTCGATGAGAGGATTGCGTTTGTAGACGCTGCATATACATTATTTCGGAAACCTGCTGAGTTGTAGTTAAAACTATGTAAAACTGGACTTTGCTCGTTTAGAGAAAAACCGCAGTGCTTTTTTTGCAATTTTGTATGACTTTTTGTGTGTATTTTTGGGATATGAAATGTAAAGGATTGCATCTTTAGCTAATTTTGTTAGTAGAGAAATTGGGCTTTAGCTTGAGCTTGACTGAAAAAACTCACGAACCTGGTTTTTTAGAAAATTTTTGGACGACTGTATTTTTTTGTTTTTAGCCTTTGCCTGTTCTCTTCATCGCTTCAATAAGGGTCCGGCTGGTATGATTGCCGGCGCTGCTGTCGGCGCTGTCTTAATGTACGTTTTTGAGCACAATGTGTAAAATGGGTGAACTATAATTAGCTGGGCTTATGCTACGGAATTCATCTACCTTTTTTCGGCCTTTTTTCGCCTTGCCCATTTACTGACCAGTTAAGGATGGATAGCTGGGTTGGCTAGAGTCGAAAAAGCTTTGTGGCTTCTCGGTGGTTCGATCCCCAGAAGCCACAAAGCTTTCTCGACTCTAGCCAACCCAGCTATCTATCCTTAACTGGTCGGTAAATGGATACCACTACGATGGGAAGGTAACAGGAGTCTGTGCAGAAGGGCCAGCCCCTCCTTCCATGGATGCAGTCATCATTTGTGATGACACTCCTGGCTCTTCGGCTGAGAATCCGGGGATTAGTTGTTGTTGGGGGCAAATATGCATTAGGGGCAAATTGTTGGCTGTTTATTGTCGCTCAATGTCGTTCTGGAGGGATTGTCGTCGTTTGTTGCATAACTTGAATCTAGGTTCATTCATTCACTAACTTATCAAGTAACTTGACAGTTTAGGGAATGAATGAATGAACTTAGGGGTTTTGTGTCCATTTTTCAGGAGTATTCCGTGTGTCTTCCTTGCCACTATCGGTGCTGCCACAAAAACCAGTTTAAAGCAGTGGTATGAAGAGTCGCGTACGGAATACTATATCCATATGCAGTAAGCAAAACAGTATGCTTGTGGTGAAGCAGTTGAATTCATGGGAGGGGGGTTGCTTTGGGTCAAAATCGATAGAGGCATTGAGAGTTTTATGTGCCAATTTTGGTGACTTTGGAGTGGGTAACGAGTGAGAAATAATAATTAAAAAACGTGAAAATTGTGCAAAATGATGATTTTTAGCAAAATTAGCGCATTTTATGGCAAGTTTTTTGAGAGCACTACTGACGGTACAAATTTGAAACTACTGTCATAAGAATTCTGTGTATGCGCAGAGTGTAACTATCTATAAGCGATTTCTGTAGCTTTTGCCAATCGTGCAGGAGAGGCAAAACTGTTTCGCTGGTCCTGTTTTTCGTGGTACAAAAAGCGCCACTTTTACAAAATTTTGACTTTAAAAAATCGCCAAAAATCCGACACTCAACAGAATTGTACCAGAAGGGTTATTTGCACTCTCTGATATGTCCTAACATGTACAACAAGGTTGTAGCGCTGTATCTAGCTTACAACAAAAAATTTCTACCACAAACTTTTTAACCTAACTTTTTCATTTTCCTATGTTTAACACATGTCTCTATGGATAAGAGTGCTCCCAGCGCCCATTGGCTCTCTCCTGTTCGGACTAAGGCTTTTGCCTTAGCGACCAAGGCCGCACCCAGGGAGGGGGTTCAAGGGGTCTAGACCCCCCCCCTTTTGGGATGACAAAATGGAAAATTTTTGCTATTTTTATGGCAAAAACAGCTATTTTTTAAAAAATTTCGCGCCTGCGGCGCGAAAATTCACTTTTTGCTAGAAATAAACGTCCAATGTACTGTTTTTTGGCCAAAATGCAAAAATTCTTCAACTTCTGGGGGGCTCTGCCCCCCAGACCCCCCGTTGCGTTTTACCTTGGACCCCCCCCCCTTTTCAAAATCCTGGGTGCGGTCCTGTTAGCGACTGCAGTCAGGCGTTTTTCATTATGTCTTTATTGACTCCAGGTAGCCAGGAATCCACTTATTTGGTGTTCTATTGCTCTAGTAAGCACACAACAAACAATTTGGCGTAGTAATTTCGCATCTGGTGTTTTAGACCACGTGATTGGCCCAGGGTTACGCGACTGGTCAAAAATTTTATTTCAAGGCACAGGAAGCCTAAAAATTTGCTATATTGTATATATAGCTATATTGTATATATAGCTTTTTCGGGGAACGACGAAAAAGTTCCAAAAAAATCACCCGCAGTGGGCTAGCCCAGAGGTCCTGCCAAGGTATCCAATATATGGCTAGATATTACAGAGTGTGGACATGTAACATGCTATGCATAAACTGGCTCAGCTAAGTCTAAAGTAACAGCAAATTTTTCAATTTTGTTCCGGAGTTGTTCGAGGGTCGGCTTTGGGGTGGGTCGACTGTGTTTGCGTACACTGGTGGAAGGAGTTGGGCCTCAGTGGTTAAACTTATATATGTAAAATTTGGCTATTACTAAGAGTACTGCATAATAACTATTACCATGCAAAAAAGTTTCCAGCTGCAGCTTGTTACTAATCCAGTAGGTGGGTGTTTATTCGAATTTTCGTGGTGATTTTGCTAACCTTGCTATTAGAATTGGTTTTTTCCGGAAAAAAAGTCGAGCGGAAAAAAGTACTTTTTTTCCGTTTTTTTCCGACCTTTTTTCCGCTGCCCTAATCATGTTGGAGTGTCTCAAAATTTGTTTCAATAAGATTTGTAGCCTGTCTTAATGAATATTTCAGCATGTAAACGCCATTTGACCACTTTTATAAGCTTTTCGACGTATCCAAACTAAGCAATTGTAAAAAATTTTGCCCATACGAAGTTTCAACAGACTATGGGCACAAATCCCAGTTACCTTAGTTTCTGGGAGCAGTGAGAACTTTCAAATAATTCTTCCGTGTGCATAATTTTTTATTCTTTCATAACTGTGGATTTTAATGCAAGTACGTATAAAGCTCGTTTGCTACAGCTTCCATTCAAAAAGATGTGCCACCAGGCATGTTTTGTCCTTGCGGGCAAAAGCAAGCAAGCGGCTCCATAGCAACAAAGAATAGTGGTCTGTTGCAATTAAAAGCATAGCTGTTAGCTGAAATGTTTAAATTGACCAGTTAAATTCAAAAATAGTTTCTCGTTGAACTGACAATCGTAGTTCAAAAAACTGAGCACTTAATGAAAAATTAAGAAAACTTCAAATTAAGTTCGGGCTTAAAAATAAGAGCGAACTCAAAGTAAAGCTAATAATTTGGAAAAAAATTAACAAAATTTGAGAAAAATCACTAAAATTTTTCATTTGAACACTTCTAAAACTTCGCAGAATGATTAAACTTTTCCGACTTTTTTCCGTTTCCGACCCTCCGGAGAAAAACGGAAAAGCCCTTTTTTTCCGGGACTTTTTCCTATGCCCAACCCTACTTGCTATATATCTGTACATAGTGTCACGTACTACAGTTTTGTATGGACACTATGGTGCAGTTTGTTAGCTTGTTAATATTTTAAAAGCTTATTGACGATGTGCTGAGAACCCTCCCTATTACAGTGCTGGTTTATGAAGTCTTGTACAACTTTTTTCTTCCTCTTTCTCTGTTTAGGCGGAAGTTGCGAGAAGAGAGGGAGTTGCTGGATGAACCGGAGTCCAAAGAGTATATCCTGAAGTCCAGTGCCCTCAGTGCAGTGCGGGCCCGACGTCTCCGAGAGTCAGCTATGAAGCAGGAGCTTAGCCTGGCAGCCAATGAGGCAGATAGCAGTAGCTCAAATTAATACGTGTGTTTTTCTAGGAAAGTATCAATCTTCTAATGCTATACTTATATACGTATTGTTCAAATTGTTTAGGTTACCTGTTTATTGAGTTTTATAGGATTCTCGTGCAAACGTTTCTTAAACAGTATGTATATTTTTGGTTAAGTAGTAAACGGGGTTATTGATCGCTTTTGGTTGGACGTTGCTGGGATTGGTGGGACAGTTAATTAATTGAAAAGTTAATCAAGTTAGTTAAAGGCATCAACGGGCGTGCTGCGAACGCAGCCGGTGATCGTTCGGGCTGCAGCGTTTTGCTCCACTTCCAGTTTCTTGATGTTGGATTTGGCGGCATATGGAAGCCAGGCGCCACCACAGTAGTCCACCAGGGATCGTAGGTAGCTGATATAAACCAATGGGAGGGCGCTTTGGCCACAGCCCCATCTTTTCCCGCAAAGGGCAGATAGAATTTGTCGTCGTTTCTTCAGTTCTGCTGTTCTCAACAAGATCTGAAAAATGATAAACTACAAATTTTTATTGTGGGTTAATTCGGTTTTTTATCAATTGTCAAGATTGCTATTTTGTTTGATGTTCTGTCTATCCAGAGACTTTTAAGGGTTTCGATGACTATATACCTCTGTAGGTAGTGGAATTATATGGGAGATGAGTTTTTCGGAGATCTGGGGGGGCTCCTCATTTTATGTTGTGTGCATAGTCTAAACAGAGCTTTTGATACTGTTACTTTTGCTGCTTGTTTTTACTCGTAGGATCGTGTTATATGAAATTAGTTTTTTCCTGCTGATCTTCTTCCTCTGTTGTACTTTGTTTTGTTTTTCGTGTAATAGTATTTTTGTTTCTCCATTGTTCATTGTTTATCCCTGGTCAGGTTTACACTGCGCTTCTATTAAGGTGGCAGTTGTTTTCATTTTGTGTTAATATGGTAATCTGCATGCAACACTAGTGATTTTTTCTGTACGTATATTTTGTAATTCTCAAAAATCTTATTCCTTTGAACCAGCCCTCTTCCTTTCATCTTGTCAATGTTATTTTTCGGCTGAGACTTTCATGATAATTGTGAAAAAAACTGAAATTTCTATTTTCGTTTTTTGAGACCCGTTCTACTGTCTCGGCATTTCTGGTTCTGATGGAACCGTTCCGAGCACTATGTTTGTAAATGAGTTTTTGGCTGGCGTGGCGCTTTGTAACTCTGGCAGGTTTTGTTTGCTCAAGCACTCATGTTTATTTTTGTATGTTTCATGCTTTCTTGTTTGACGATATGGTGTGGTCTGCGTCATACATTAATATAGGGTATAGTGGGTCCTGGGGAGGCTTGCCCCAAAATATATTACTAGACTTGTACCTTGTATTGAAATTTTCGAGGGATTTGCATCTGAAAAATAAATTAATGAAAATGTGTAACAAATTAACTCTACTTTTATTCTATAAAATTTGCAACAAAAATCTTCAATTGTTAGAAAATATTCAAAATTTTGACTGATTTTCACAAGAAACTGCAAAATTTAGTAAAAAATTTAGTGTAAAAACTATTTTTTCTGGCTATTCTTGCTTACCCCTTGGCCATTTTCTTCCTTCCCTTGTCCCCGACTGCGCTGGGCTTGTACCTTATCCGGGCTGGGGCTTAATCGCCGCCGACCCTCCTCCTCGTTTGCCTATGGTCGGCGTGGTTGAACTGTATTCTGATCAAATTAACAGGCTAATATGCTATTTCGGGAGGATAGTCTGAAACTAACGCGGAAATAATTTTGTGCCGCCGACTGAAGCTAGAACTGAAACTAATTTGCGCAAAGACCTGGACCTATTCTCGTCCATCGGACTGAAACTGAATCTGAGGTTTTCATAGATCGCCAACTGAAACAGAAACTGAAGCTAAA
Organism: Trissonchulus latispiculum; assembly: GCA_030248195.1. Taxonomy (NCBI): domain Eukaryota; kingdom Metazoa; phylum Nematoda; class Enoplea; order Enoplida; family Ironidae; genus Trissonchulus; species Trissonchulus latispiculum. The sequence goes on from JASAND010012479.1 coordinate 8,857, forward strand.
ATCGGTTAAATAGTAACACTTTTATTTATAATCGCGACTGACTCTGTCTGACTCTTGACACAGTTCTGGAAATTTAAGGTACAAAAACCTTGCTATGAATTTGTATGTCCTGGTGTTTATATGTATGTAGTGTTTAGTGTTTTTAGACTTCTGTAGCGTTGGTTTGGTAGTTCAGTTGTGCGTGAACCGTAACTGTTCCGTTCATGTTTCCTCTCCTTATTCTTGTTTTTAATAAACGAAAGACTTCAGCTGTTGGTGTAGGTGTATTCGAACAGTTTTCACAGTATTGCCTTTCTACTAGAAACAATCTCGGAGATCTAGAAACAGCTCTAGTTGGATAGAGTGAAGATTACAATTTATCTGGAGTAGCTGTAGTTGTAGCATTTTTCACTAGCCAGCCACCATCACAACCACGGTAATGTGGAGAGGATTTATGCGTTTAAAGGTTAAGCTGTGTATTAGTGCTCGGACCGGTTCCGATTTTTGAAACCGGTTCCGGTTCCAGAGCACCGGTTCCGGCTCCGGTTCTAGCTTCCGGTTCCGGTTCTAGCTTCCGGTTCCAATTGAGATTTTTGTGAAAAGGCTTATATTTCAAGTTTTTTTGGTTTTTTATATAAATTGGACCAAAACCTTATGAGCCAACGTTGTTATGTGCTCAACGTTATTAATTTACAAGTAAAATAGTAATTAATTTTTATACCAGTTTTAATAGTGTTAAAATGTGTTAAAAGTGTAATCGTAATGAATATGTAAAAAAATTTCAATCCTAAACTAGTTTCCTGTTTTTCATGGTAATATTTTGTTCAACTGTCACTAAGTATAGGATTTACGCATTCACAGCATGTCACTGCCAATAAATAGCTGGTCCTGTCCTCTGATTTATTTTGCTTGACAATTGACCAAGAATTCGTTAATTGTTCGCAATCCTCTATCTTGCTTGCTCAAAAACTAGTCATGTTTCTTTTTTGCATTAACGTAGCGAGATACAGCAAGACATATACACTGGAATCTTATTTTTTGACATTTGGTGGTACATTGCAGCTGTAAGAAGTGGGAAAATGTAAAAATTTGGAAACAGTAAAGAATTCATATGTTTGTTTGTCAACGACTGTCTTGTCTACTAAGAGAAAATTGCGAAAATCTGCATGCACCCATTCTAATATTCAGTTTAAACACCAGAAAACCAAAGTTAGGTTCCAGGTATATATCTATTAGAAAAAGAAATCTTAGGCTATATTTTGATATAGAGATGGTTTCTTAACTCCAAGTCAGGGTTTGTTCTTGATAGATATCGGATATTTGTGCATTTTTTGTGCATTTTAAAAAATAGGGTGCGTTTTGGAAAAAATGTTTTTATTGGAAAAAATTTTGGAAAAAATGTTTTTATTGGAAAAAATTTTGGAAAAAATGTTGCATTTAAAAAATTTTTTCTGAACAATTTCTTGTCGTTTTAACAGTGTTAAATATCAGCAACCCAGAAAGGTTGAAATCAGCGTAATAATCTAATCTTCTTGTCCGGGGATGTGGCGCAGTGGTAGAGCGTTCTACTTCTTAATCCAAAGCTCGGCGGTTCGATCCCCGCCCTGGACACTTTTCTTCACATCTTTCAGATCCTGATTTCAACCTTTCGCAACAGATTAACAAATGGCAGTGAGAGAGCTAGCATTGTACGCGTCGAACCGTTGTAAAGGAAAAAATGTGCAGAAATACTTTAAGAGAAATTGGCTTAATCCAGATATCTGACAATGAAGGGACATATATAAGTATATAAATACAACCCAAAGCCAAAATATTTCAATAATTAATTAGTGGCTTTTGTAAACAAGAAAGAATAGAACAGAAGTAAGCTCTTTGCGACGTTGCTCTGATCGAAAAAGAAGATGCGGGGGTCTGGGGGCGGCAGCCCCCAGCTAAAAGCTGGAGCTTTTTTAGAATTTGAAGCACTTTCAAAATTTTTTAGGGCACTTCGTGGTTAGCGGAAGTATAATTTGATTGTGCATTTAAGTGTGCATTATTAAATTCAAGTGTGCAGCTTGGAAAAAAGTGTGCATGTGCACAATAAAATGCACAAGAGACAGACTTTGCTCCAAGTAAACAATTATTATTAATGCTTCAAAGTTGGTTACTCCAAAAAGAAATCATCACCTCAAAAGTAATTGCATATCTTACCAACATGCAAGAAAAAGTCAAAACTCTTACTTGTTAAAAAATAATGCCGCATAATAGGTTTCGGAAAACTTTCAAAAGAGTACATTCAAAAGCTAGAAAAATTTTCAGAATTTCCAGACTGAAAGTGTTATTTAAAAGCTAGAGAAATTTTGAAAATTTACAGGCGAAAACTTAATTTTTGGATACATTTTTCAAAACATCTGAAACAAATTACACTGGAACCGGTCCGGTTCCAAATGCTACCGGTTCCGGTTCCGGTTCCGGTTCTAAAAATCCTTCCGGTTCCGGTTCCGGTTCTACCGGTTCCAGTGGAACCGTTCCGAGCACTACTGTGTATCACCGAAAATGCACTATGGGTTTGTTTATTACATCACTTCAAACTTATAAATTTCGAATTTTCGATGTTTAAGCGGAATCGAAAATTTTGAAGTTGATGGTTTTAGGTAGAGTTGGGATCGGTTCCACTAGAACCGGTTGGAACCGGAACCGGAACCGAACCGGAAGGAATTTTAGAACCGGAACCGGTAGGATTTGGAACCGGCCGGTTCCACTCTTAAAAATGGACTTGAACTAATTTTTTTGCAGGAGTTTAAATTTTGCAAAAGCTGGATTTTGTCTTTGTGGTTGCCATTCATATTGTCGTTTTCAAGCTAGTGACTGAAATTGAAACTAAAAATCTAGTTTGAACTGAAACTAAACAAATTTAGACCTGAAGGCGAAATATATATATAGGATGAGACTGATAATAATTAAAGAGTTTCAAACTAAACGTGAAATGAAGGCACAATTATTGGAACTGAAACTGAAGCTGACACTCCATAGAATAAATTAGACCCTAATCTGAAAACGACAGCTTCAGCTTCCACTGGAGGTGACACAAACTCACCGCTTCCCCTTTTCAGGAGATCGAGGCACGTTTCAGGTTTCACTGAAGCCGAGGCATAGAATTAAGAGAAATTTCAAATGTTTCTTTGAATCAACACTAGTGACATTATCCCGTCTGTTAAGACAAAAATTAAATGTTAAACATATTTGAAAAATTAGGAAAATGTATTGTAAGGGAAAATTTCTACTTCCTTTATTCCGGAAGGAGTTTCGTAATTTTTTGTTTTCATGCTTCTGATTTTTCAAATTTTGTTAAGTAATTTTGCGTGTATTACAAACAAAATGCAGTTGTGAAAATATCTCTAAATTAATTGTAACGAATTTTTGAAATTTTCTGTTCTAAAATTCCAATTGTAATTGATGAAAGACGGGCACTTTCGTTCAGACGTGAACGACACATCGCCGAATGAAAACTTTAACCAGCTTACATATTTGAATATTAACCTCATAGAGAAGATGAGAGCTCGATGGGATGTAGTCGGAAATTGAGTATATCTTCTCAAAAAATTGGTAAATGGAAGGTGGTGTTGTCAGCACGCAAGATTTAAGCAACGTTTTTTAAAAATAGTAAATTTTAGAGGAGTAGAAAACTTCGAAAGTTGAGTACTTATTTTCTTATTCAGCTATCGGCAACGGAGACGAAAGTCAATCAAAGTTCAAATAATGGAACAGCATGTAGAAGTCTCTGTTAGCTATTCTGCGTAATCAAGCGACTGTACATTTCCTCGTTAAATATAACTTTAATATATATGTTCTTCTTTCCAATTTGGCTTTCAGCTTTTAAATATTTTAAATGCATTTAAATGTTTTGGAACTATTTGCTTTTGACAGTTTACAAGATTCTGTTCAGAAGGCGCTGTCTGCATTTAGATGCACAGTAGAATCTCACCGTGAATTATAGAAACAATTTGCTCGACCATACTAGTTTTAATTTTTTTACAAGTTTTAGTGTATGTTGTGCATATAGTAACAGCATTTGTAATGGAGCAAATTCAAGGCAAGGCAAAAACTTTAAAATTCTAAGTAAACAAAAAAGTTTAACCCAGTTGGTTATTATCGCATTACCTATTCCAATTGTTTTGCAGTATTGCTTTATAATTTTGATTGTATAACCTGGGGGCCTGCATCCAATATTAAATAATGTTAAAATGTAACTACGAATTTTGTACTTGGAACCGGGAGCTAGAACCGGAACCGGTACTCTAGAACCGGAACCGGAACCGGTTTTGAAAATTGGAACCGATCCCAACTCTAGTTTTAGGTAGTGGTGGGACCGGTTCCGGTTCTTGGCTAACGGTTCCGATTCCAATTGGTAGTTTTTCTAAAAACGCTAAAATCACTCAATTTTTATATTTTTTGAAAATTGGCTATTAAAACATGACATATAATCGACTGCACAACACTTTTTAGGTATTTTAAAACCATTTTTAAAAACTTTTTCCTATTTACAAATATTTTATGTTAAAAAGACGTTGTCTGTCTCCACATTTTAGCAAAATGTTTGGTATATATATTTTAGGTAACAGAGCTTACCAATATACTGAGTAATTCTCAATCCAGTCAAAAATTTTGCTATTGCCTTTCAGGAAGCGAACGTCGCAACTTTAGAAAACATACCTTACGATCAGTCAAAATATATAAAACTTTCGTCTATCCATTTCAAACCGTCCAATAAAATTTGCTCATCGGTTCAACAGTATAGGGTCAAGTATTACAAAGCTTAATCATTGAAATGCAGCTATCTGTTGGTTTGGTTTATCTTCAGTAGTCAGAATTTCATATGTATGTCAGAATTTCATTAGTCAGAAACTAACTTTTCAAACTTTCATTAGTCAGAATTTAGATTTTTGAAATAATATAAGTTGAACTTTCATTTGTCAGAATTTCATAAGTCAGAATTTCATTAGTCAGAATTTCATTAGTCAGAATTTTGTTTGTCAGAATTTTGCAAAAAATGCAATTTTATTCCTGACGCGAAGTCTAATCTTGATGATAATGTTATAAAATGGCCTCTAGTCGACACAGGTACGTTTATGTGCCTTGGCTTCAACACCAGCAACGATTAAAACTCTTTTCAAAAGGGTTCCCCTACAACTGGGTTGGTTCCGCCTACACCTACCTACATCTTACAGACAGGAAATGACGATAGGCTGTTTCGTTCTAATCCTAAAGAGTCAGAGTGGCCAAGAGTACGTAATGACTGTTGGATTATGTACTCTTGATATGGCTCAAATCATCAAGGGTCGTTTTGGGGAAGAGTTATGTAAGAGCCACAAAAGACTTTGTTTTCGCTTTGCTCTTCTCTACTATACCCTACTTTATCGGGAAAGGCCCTAAGATTGTGCAGAAACGTGCAAAATTTTGAATAAACTAGGAAAATAAAATTCTGACTTACGAAATTCTGACTAATGAAATTCTGACTAATGAAATTCTGACAAATGAGAAATTCTGACAAATGAAAGTTCAACTTTATATCATTTCAAAATTTAAATTCTGACTAATGAAATTATAACTAACGAAATTCTGACTAATGAAATTCTGACTAATACGATTCTGACTGATGAAAGTAGACGGGTGGGAAATTCTGACTAATACGATTCTGACTGATGAAAGTAGACGGGTGGTTTTCCTGAGATCAAAAAATACAGCAGAAGAAAATTGGAGCAATACTTTTCGAGCACTTCTGCAGAACACAGGTACAACTAACTTCATACATTTCAAACCATAAAATTTGATATGCAATAGATGAAATCAGTCTGTTAAGTTTTTATTTTACACAAATTTTTTTAATATTATTAGCAGACATAAACATAACTGTAGCAAAAGCGCTATTTTTTTATCAAAGCGTAATCCTATAACAATAGACATAAAATACTAAAATATGACTATGAAATGTGAAAATTGTTTAGTACGCCACCAAAATCATTTTTTCCCGGTAGCGCTAGCCAATTATTATTAATGAAGAATTGTATCTCAGGGTCCAGGGATACTATTGCTCAGTTTAACCCGTAATCTGGAGTTACTAAACTGGTATTTACAGTTTGCTGGTATACTTCAGTTTAAGTTTTGCACACAAAATGCAGAGGCTATAGCTGAAGCTCAGTTGCCTTACGAATTGCAGTAAAAGTTTGATGTTGTAAAAGCTAGCTAGTCTTTTGTCACGTATTAGGTGCAGCAGGTAAAAGAACGCCTATAAGCACCTTCTCGGCAAAATCGGAGACAAAAAATTTGACCCCGTTTTCACTGCGCTAGCTTTCAGACCTAAAGATAAAGGTTATTTCTTAACAAAAACTGAGTCAGCACACTAACCGGAAAACCAAAGCCCCTATTAGAGCCTAATAACTGGTAGAAAGCTGAGTTAGGCTAGGGGCTGCCAATTTTATTAGATCGAAAACGGCGCACGGTCACCTCGCAACTTTTTGCCAAATTTCAAATTTTGAGCTGTTATAGCTGAAGAAGGAAGCAACGCTCGAAAGCCGGAATACTTTTAATATTTAGCACTAGAAACAGTTGTAGAAGGTTGTAGGGTGCCGTTTCTTATCTCCGGATTCACAGCCCGAAGCCTGTAGTGACGACTCTAATGTTGACTACATCTGTGGAAGGGGGCCAGCCCTTCATCAGACATTACGCCAGAACACAGACTCCTGTTACCGTCCCACCGCAGTGGTAAACATTTACCGGCCAGTTAAGGAAAGCCAGCTGGGTTGGCTGAAGCCCACGGCGAACCGATATGTGCTTAGTTCCTTGCTCAGGGGGGTTTGCAAAAGCGGCAAGGGTAGCGGGGATTCGAACCTCGGACTGTAAGATCCTTAATCGAACGCCTTATCACTCGGCCGTCACTGCACAGTGGTATGACGCTGTTGTTAGATTTCAGGTCTGAGTTTCCTTCATCCGCCATTGAAGGATACTTCAAAAATTTACATTAATTGCTAATTGGCAGTGCCTATCGTGTTCTTATTTTTATCAGTGAAAGAGATCTCTGAAAATTCCACTCATTTGCCAAAAAACTGTATTTTTGACGATTTGACAGTGTAACTGTATCTAGCTTTGTATGTTTGCATAGGAGAAATACATTGCATAACGCCCGTTGGTTGTACTTATGTCGACGATGACTATCTATCGGCTAAAATACTGAAATGCAGCAAAACTAAAAAGCTGCTGCTATGCGTTGGAGCGTTATTAATATTTAGGTATATTACACAATCTTTCTCTTTTTAGAGTTACACTATGGGATCGAAAGCGATAGGTGAAGCGGCCAAAATGTTCATCACTTACGCTCAGAAGACTAAGAAATTTGATGGACTATTTTCCAAGATCCAGATAATTGCCGCTAGTGAGAACAGCATTTCCTTTGAGATGCCAATAGATGAACGGCATACCAATGCTTTTGGACTGCTGCATGGTGGCGCTACGGCTAGCCTGGTGGGTACGTGAAACGCAGAAAATGCAATGAAATATTCATTATGCGCATATTTTGCCTGAAGCGGGTTGAATTATTTTAGTAGTATGTACAATGTGCATATCAAGAATACATAATGATATGAGTGTGACAAGTCTGGCAGTGTCTCTCTGGTCGGGTCAAAATGCATGCTGTGTTCGCTAACGGCTGACTCCCCACACAAACACGCACCTAGTAACTGTCTACTCAAACATGTTCTTCCTATCGCATCAGCAGAATCGGTGGAAAATCTACTGAAGCTGAAGCTTATACTTTGACATCTGTTTTGTTTTATTTTTGAAGCCTTTTTGTTTCGTTTCAGTTGAAAACTGCTAAATTCTGTATATATAGTGTTTTTGTTCTCACTTCCTTCATTCATTCCCTCCTTCAATTCCATGTGTACATATGCCAGTTTACTGTGAGTTTATCAACCTTGTCTACGGTAACGTGAATGCAGACAGTTTTGATTGTTGCTGTTTCAGATTTCACCACGTCAACAGCCCTGGTAAACCATGGCTCCAATACCAGAGCGGGAGTTTCTGTGGACCTCTCGGTTAGCTACCTTGCCGCAGTTAAGGAAGGTGATTCAGTTCTGGTGGACGGAATTATTGAAAAGGTCGGACGTCGAGTTGCCTTTACGAGGGCTGAAGTCAGGCGAAAGTCTGACAACAGTCTTGTTGCCATTGGACTGCATACGAAGGCCTTTCCCGAAGTTCGTGAAGACCTGACCTATCCGGGAACGGGAATTAAGGCGTAGCTTAGCTGATTTAGTGTTAAATATTTAGTGTTATGTTGTGTTAAAATGTTGTTAAAATGCTAGTGTTAAAATGTTGTGCAAGCGTAAGAGTACAATAATAAATTTTGAAACAAAGTAAGCATCATGCTCTGTGTATTTAAAGTCTGAAACTATTGTGTGTGCGATGTTGGCTTTACCCCCTCCACAAATTGATAGCGGTATACTATAGTCTTATTTGTAAATAAACTTTTAAGTTTATGTGCTCATATGTTTTTATTATGTTTTTTGACACTAAGAGTATGATTTTTGACCCCGGCCCGTCACTGGAAGTCCTTTCGGGTGTCCTCCCAACATGATAGGGTTCCTTCGGGATGTGGGTCGGCTTTAGCCGCCGATCCAGTCATATTGAGATTCATCTCAGAAGACCTAGGAAGAAAAAGTATGACGTTTTTAAACTGCATAATGCACTTTACTCCTTTAGGTAATATGTGTTTAGATGTTTATATTAAGGATCACTTCGGCATTTTTGTTATACATATGGATTTTTATTATTAGGTTTGAAAGTTGATATGTACCTATAGTTAACTTGCCATTAATATGCAGTGTTTTGATTAACTATTTCTTGCTACAGATTTTTTAATTTTTAGTAAGTTGTCTTTGTTTGTGTAATACCTCATTCATTATTTATTTATTGTTCACATGTTAGCTTAATTATAATATGTGCACGTAGGCACTAATTCATTCTTTGTTTTAGCAGTTTATCGTTGGTCGTTCAAACTGTTATTTCAACAATAAAGACTAATTAGTTGTTTGATTCTGACTATTTAGTTTTGTTAACTGATCAGATTTATTGGATTTATTGTAAAAGTATATATACGTTTCAGTCACTTTAAACGACATCGTATATTATGAGTCTATGGGAACTAAATATAGTAACACTTTGCATTGCTCAGGGTTAGCAGTCAGCCATTATTTCTATGCTAAGCTTAAAATCAATTTAACTTGTATGCTAATTGAAAGCAGGCGATTACTCAGACTTAGTTGCATATGATTACTATTGCCGTTCCAGATCTAGACAGGGTTTTTTTTTTGGTTTTCGGATTTGCGTCAACCTTGCGTCCCGCTAAATTTAAGTTGCGTCCCGTTAAGAAATTTTGCGTCCAGGCAGAAATCTTGTTTTAGCGTGTTTTTTAGTGCAAAAATTGTTTTATTTATAAAAATTTCGATAATTTCTTTAGTGCAAAGCTATTTAGACTATTTAGAAAGCTGATGCTGCTTAACGGTAATGCACGATTACAGGATTGCCTACCAAGAATATAGATGCGTCCAACATACACGACGGGGGGTCTGGGGGGCGGAGCCCCCCAGAAGTTGAAGAATTTTTTGAAATTACAGAATAATCCGTAATGGAAATGTTTAAAAAGATTTTATTTGGTGTCTGTTGCAGAACTTATTAATTTTCGATATATATATATTATTGACACACATTATTCCGATATTTCAATGTTAGCTAAACTAATTAAAGTATTAAAAATTTATGAAATATTTAGGAATATCATTGAGAAGAAAGGTAGCAAACATTAAAACATACATTCGGTTTCGCAAACTTTGATAACTGGTGATCCTTAATAGCAGGATTATTGCAAATGAGCACCGGGGGGTCTGGGGGGCGGAGCCCCCCAGAAGTTGGAGATTTTTCGAAATTACGGATTAAATCCGTTGTGGAAATGTTTAAAAAGATTATTTGGCAACTGTTACATCTATTCTAACTAAAGCTCCTAACGCTATTGCATTTTTTGTGTTAATTGCATCTGTGAATTCTTGAATTTTGAATAAAGTCAGTATAAAGTCAATAGAGAAGCGTGTATGCTCCATGCAGCGTTATTCAACTGCAAAACAGTGAAGCATTTGTAAATACTATTAACGTTAGTTACAATAAATTGATAGTGAATTGCTCGTACATAGGTCTTTTGTATTTGAAAATTTCAGAAAATGGTAATCTTGTATTATTTTAAGTTGCCATTTGTGTATTTTTTGCGAAAAACGTTTTTTAGAAGAACCAAAAAATTTGGATATTCTGCTTCTGCTACAGTTACAAATTTTGTTAATTTCGGGGTTTTACTTTAGTACTAATCTTGATCCTGCCTGACCTGTTGAATGAGAACAATATAAATGTATAAATATATATATGTATATAAATGCACCTAGTAATCTCTATGTATTTATTGACGTGAAATTCATGAGTTCGAAAAGATCTGATATATATGGATGCAGGTGGACAACAACTTAACAAATAACATTGAGTAACATTGAGACATGACCTTGCACCTTGGCATTCCATGACAAAGTGGGAAATACCGGGGGTCTGGGGGCGGAGCCCCCAGGACCCGAAGAAATTTTTGGAAAAAACGGGAAAATTGGTACTGGAAACATTTAAAGTTTTTACTCTTACAAAAGTGAATTTTCTCCCGAAATAATGTTGCGTCTAGCTTGCGTCCCGCTAAAATTTCATTGCGTCCAGATAAGAAACTTTGCGTCCAGACGCACATCTGGACGCAAAAAAAAACCCTGGATCTAGACTGGATTCAACCGAATCGATCCTTCACGGATTATAGCCCGATATATACAGGATTTTTCCCAGGCCTTTTTGGGGCCATAGCAAAAACTCATATGAATTTACAGAAAACGAGCAAACTTGCTAAATGACAGACAGGATGACATGGTGTGGTCCTACTATTTTGTCACCTATGCTAAAATGTCACCTAAGCAAACTTTCACAGAAAAGGTTCGTTATTTATCCATTCTCATTTTTAATAGTATTGGATAGCTCTTGCAATGACAATTGTTTTGGAATAAGCTAATGTGGGAATTAAGCTAATTATAAGTGCTAATTATACTTATATTTAACATAGGAAATTTTCAAATTTTAAGGGAAAGCTATCATGTTGCATATCATTCAAAAGCACTTGACGAGGCGGATTCAACGGTGTAACAATTAAGCCACTTAGTTAAGCTGGCCAAAAACATTTTTCGCTAACATTTGGAGCGGAGCTATTTCGTATAGCTAGTCCATTTAATCGGTTTAGATCCTTTACCATTGAATCCACCTCGTCAAGAGCTTTTTAATGATATGCAACATGATAGGTTTCCCTTAAAATTTGAAAATTTCCTATGTTAATTTTAAGTGTTAATCAGCACCCATGTATAACTAACAATTACCGGCATGGAAGATGCTGCGCAAAAAGATGAGTTTCTGCCATTTTTTTGGAATATAGATTCTTTTAATTTAAATTTTAAGTAAATTAGCAGAGTGAGAGAAAAGTAGCTCCATGATTTCCCCCAAAAAACCTTTAATTAATTAAAGAAGTTTGGACAGTTAATCTACTCCGAAATATTAGACCTTAACGCCTTAGGGCCTTTTCAAGAAAGGGTAGAGTAGAGTTGAGTAGAGTAGAGTAGAGTAGAGTTAAAATTAACTCTTTTCATGAAAGGATGGAGTTAATTTTAACTCTGCGTGTTTTAACTCTCTCTAACCCTGCAGGGTTAAAAACGGCAGGGTTAAAAAGAGTTAAAAATGCCAGGGTTAAAATTAACTCCATGCATTCATGAAAAGAGTTAATTTTAACTCTACTCTACTCTGTCCTACCTTTCTTAAAAACCTTGTTTTTGGAATCACCAACTTTGAACAATTTTTACTCAGTCATTACTTTGAGTAGGAAAACAAATGACAAAATGTAACTTACGACTTTCTCTTTAATGAATGAGAAAAAACAATTTGTCTTTCCAGAATTTGAAAAAGAGATATGAAAAATGTGGTAAAAATGCGGAAAAATGAAAAACACATTTTTAGGTTTTTGCAGACTAAAGCAAATCTTTTCGAAGCACATTAATTATCACAAAACTGTTGTTCATTGCAGAGAAATTAGCTAAAATGTATTCGCAACCTTAATTTTTACTTCCTTTCTCAAGCATTTGATAAGCGATTATGCAATAGTTGGAAAAGAGCTGTCGCACCAACTGAAAAAAGGTGCCATGAAGTACTTATAAGGGGAGGGGAGTATAAGTACAATATAAGTATAAATATAAACGGACATCAGATTTATGTTCTGCAACTTTGAAATTTGTAATTTTCACGTAATTTTGCAGAAAACTCTATGATAATTTTTTCTCTCGAACGTAAATTAAAAAACTTTCGGGAATAAATAAGAAATGTTGATTCCGAAAAATTCTGAATGTTTATTCCGTTCGTTTTATTGAAGGGCAACCATTTGCAAGTTAAAGTTAAAGTTGAGTTAAAGTGCAGTTTTTGTATCAATCAAATAAAGCAATTTTTGCCTAAAACCCAACGTAAAAACTCTCAGCAAAATTGGAAGTACAAAACATTTTCAGTTCTCTTATGGTCCTTTCGTGGAAAACTTGAAAAATTAAATATTTAGTATGCTAAAATTTGGTTATCGGTCGATTAGAAATATGTTCGAAAGCATTCATGCAAAAGTTTTATCACATTTTCTTTCAGTTTAATTTCATTTTTAAACCCTGATTCCGTTTCCGACTTCTGCTTTTTAGACTGACTCGTCAATTACAAGAATATTTCAGCATGATTCAAACCAACCAATCAAAATGAAGCAAGTATGTGCAGCCAATGAGAATAACTCTGCAAGTTTCTGATTGGTTGAATGAAATCATTGCATTTCTAGAGTTTATTTGCTGGCAAAATTGCTTCAAAACGCTGTTTTCATACAACGAAGATGTTTAAATTTACGGTGCATTAATTTATGCTACCACATGAACCGCAACAAACTTTTTATTGAAGCTGCAGTAGTGAAATTAATTGGAATGAATAAAAATTGCAGCCAATGTTGATATCAAAAATGGCTAATAAAATATTGTTTAATTGAATAATAAAACATCTGAAACAAGAAAAATGACTTAACTTGCGAATTTTCATTGGTACTGATTAATTGAACAACCATCTAGATTTTAACTCTGCTTAACCCGCGTGTTTTGACGGGGGTTAAATTTCAATGGCAAACGCTTTGAGGGAGTTAAACAGAGTTAAATTTAACCCTTTCATGAAAAGGGTAGAGTTAAATTTAACTCTGCAAATATTTAACCCTTACAGGCGATTCTTGAAAAGGGTAGAGTTAGAGCGAGTTAATTTTAACTCTTTTCAAGAAACAACGCAGAGTTAAAAACTTTAACTCTCTATAACTCGCAGGGTTAAAATTAACTCGTTTAACCCTTTCTTGAAAAGGATCGAGTTAATTTTAACTCTACTCTACCTTTCTTGAAAAGGCCCTTAGAAGCGTAAGGAAATCCAGTAGAATGATATCTAAAATTGGCATTGGTAAGCTATGTAAGATGTAAATACCGCATGCATTCATTAACCTCTCACTACTTTGACTAAGCAGAATTTCCTTTCATCACAAATCTTTAAAATGTAAATGAGCAAATGGTTTTGCCTTTGTTTTTTTTTCATAACTTCAGTATATACGAGATTTTGGCTGCATGACAAACTGGAATCGCACTACGACCTAAATGGAATCGCACAATGGGGAAAATGCTATAAGCATTCTCCTGTGCTCTTTACACTAATGATGGAGGTGGAACCATTTCACAGCTGGAAGGATATCTCCACAGCCCAGAATTACTCAGCTAAGTCGAAAGTTTACATCTGTAAATATACTGTTATATAGCTAAACAAACGACATTCTGCACGCGAACAGTACGCTTTGACCAGTCGATCAGGGACGAGAAGGTACTCCCTGCATTCATCGACGACAATCACGAAGTTTTGGATCCGTCGGATCCGCACTGTGCAATTGATCAACTCTGATCTTTGCTCAGCTCCGGCTTCAGCATGGAGCCGCAAATAGCTTCCTCTAGGGGAAACCCTGGATTTCTCACCTTGGGCAATTTACCGAGATTGTCAAGGGGTGGCCGCCCGTCAGGTGGAGCTACCACAGCACCTCCATTACGGTGGAAGTAATGGACGTTCTGATAGCCTTGTAGAACACCTCGGATAATTGCGAAGCAATTATTCAGTGTCAGCTCCCGCACCCCAACCAAATTTTGAAATTTGCTGACACTGCCCCTAACCGGCTTACCGACTGGGGTGAGGTGGCTGTAAAAAAACTTAATTACCACATTATTTTATATCAAAACAATCGTCATCGCAAGAGCTATCCAATGCAATTAAAAATAACGAGATTGGGAAAAATAATCTTTTTCTGTGGAAAGTTAGCTTAGGTGACATTCTAGCATATGCATAGGTGCGTGCATACCTGAACGAGAGGTCAAATTTCACTGACCCTTGTGGAAGTAAATTTGAGTACCCCTTGTGAGAGCGATTTTTCTTGTTGGGTACCTTTGAAAGCGATTTGTAATGAAATTACTGTTTCTGCTACTGTAATTGTTGTTTTATTCAGTAAAAAAGGCGTTTCGCGTTATTACAGCCTCACCTAGCAACTAGGAATAGGTTATTAATAGTTGGTATAAGGTGGCCTTAGTAAAAGAATAATCTAGGCCCTACCCGGAAATCTGCCAAAAAGGCTAATCTAGAGAGTTATTAATTGGGTCTATTAATTGGTTCTGTTGAAGATCTCATGGCCAGTCCAGTAATCTATGCCAGGTAATTGTATAAAGGATCAAGCTTTATTTGCTACTGTCAATTGTAACCTGTACCTGCCTTACCTGTCTGTCAGAACTGCCAGAATTGCCTTAAAAATCACAATAATCTGGTTAATTATCAGGGCCTAATTAAGGTGTCTTAACTGTGTTCCCGCGGCCGTATTGAGGCCCTCGAACTACACTAATTAGTGAATTGTTTAAAATATAAGTAATTACCTAGTTTATCTCAACTCTTAGTGCAAGGATTCGAACCTTTGACCTTTTGCCCTTTTTGTACGTGTGCGGGACGGCCGTATTGAGGCCTCCCACATCTACTTAAACCCCTATTACGTCAGTCTTGTGCAAGGGTGGTCGTAATTGAGACCCCCTTGACCTCCCCGCCTTTGTCCTTCTTGCGTCAGCGTTGCATCACGGCCAATTTTGGCACAAATCCCCCTTAAACAGTACAAGAAAACACACCTTATTTCACCTTATTACAACAATTACACAACAAACAAGAACATTTACACAATAACACAGTTTCTTCTTCTTTAACTCCTGAAACAACAAAAAACACAAGTTAATTACACAGTTTTAAATCCTACCTACTAGTTCTAATTCCATTCTTAAGGGGAGTTTTCTAACTCCTCCCTCTTTCTCTCTCCCTTTTACGGGTCGGCCTTTTATCTTTGACCGCCCGCCTGTTTGTCTGGAGAGCTAGGAAAGCTCGCAGACCTTACGTGAACGAATGCCATTCATGCATTCATTCACGTAAGTCTTGCAATAGTGACCTTATAAGGGTCACCGCTGACCTCCCACCCATAAAAGGCTGAATACAGCCTTTACACTACTCAGCATGGAAATAGGTAAACAAATATAGGCATTACAAATATATACATACAGTTATATACAACAATAATAGGTACTTAAAATCTTAGTTAGTAATCTATAATTCTAGGTAGTTATATTATTTAGTTTAACCAAGAGTTTATAATAGGAAGAGTAAGACACTCAGCTCTTCCTAATAGAATAAGCTTGCAAGATGCTCGACACATTAAGGCCGAAATCTCGGGGGGGCTTCTCAGTGTGTAAACATAGCACGCTGACATTTTTCAAAAACGGGCGTTTTTCCCAAATTAAATACTATAACTTGAGCTAGAAAAATCGTACAGCAATAATTTTTATATCATTATGTTGCGTAGAACGAGATCTTTTTAACGATATAAAAATTATGTAGTTCGGTTCAGGCAATCTCTTAAAATACTGACAATAAAACAGCCTTTCCATGAAAATTCCAGGAATTTCATCTTTTCTTCAAAATACCTTACGTTGTTGCTGGATTTGTGCGAGATTGACTGACCCGAACTACATAATCTTTACATCGTTATAAAGATCTTGTTCTACGCAACATAATGATGTAAAAATTACTGCTGTATGATTTTTCTAGCTCAAGTTATAGTATTTAATTTGGGAAAAACGCCCGTTTTTGAAAAATGTCAGCGTGCTATGTTTACACACTGAGAAGCCCCCCCGAGATTTCGGCCTTAATGTGTCGAGCATCTTGCAAGCTTATTCTATTAGGAAGAGCTGAGTGTCTTACTCTTCCTATTATAAACTCTTGGTTTAACTTAGGTACCTAGTCCTTAGTTCTTACGTAATTTGTTTTCGTCTTTTACTTTCTTTTGGGTCCTTGATGGACCAAACAGGTGTAGCTCCCTTGCTTTCTAATAAGCAAGGGAGACCTTTTGTGTTGGCCGCTGGAGGACCAATTCTTGAAAATATTGGAGTTTCTGTTTACTCCAGATTTATGGGCCCCAACAGAGACCCCTAAAACTTGATACTTAAAATCCGGCCTTTGGCCTCCTTTCTGTCTGAATTAGGGGTCATCTGTTCCCATAAATTTGGGGGTCCTCCAGCCGCCAGACGCGCCTGTGGGCTACCGTAGGTCACGACTCGGTAGCCCAATAACAAAGCGTGATCATTCAAGCCACCCAATCAGAAGCTAGGAAGCTTAAGGCCAGCCCCCCGACGGGGTCTCGACTGCAACTAGCAGTTTGCAGTCAGTGCTTGGCTGGCAGTCGGGGAGAGAGGTTGGTCTCTCTCCCCTAATAACTTAGCTTATTATTGTCTCCCCCTTATTGTCCGTATGTACCCGGGAGAGGTGTGTCTTGCGCCAATTATACGGAGGCCTGGACTATAGCACCTCTCCCCTTCCCCCCATTTCCCTTTAGGGTTTTTATTTCAGCAACTGCCAGCCAGGCACTCACGTTCTGGCCGCCCCCGTGAGCCCATATGTCTTCGGACGGCTCACGGGGAGCACTACTTCTGACCCGGGGACCCTTATGCCTGAAAGGCGGTCCCCGGGTCCCTTCACTTTCACAACTTACCCGGGGTCTTCGGACCCCGGAAGACCAATTTTATAGTAGCTTTCGGGCCTTGTGCCCATTATTTTTTCTGTGATTGTATTGTGAGGGTGTGGGCCTTTCGCCCCACCCTCTGGGGTATTGTTTGTGATTTCCTTTCCGTCTTTTAATACCTTTTCCTTGGTGATTTGCGAGCAGTCGAACCTCGCAAATCACCCTCATTAAAAGGCTTAAAAATCACTATTCTCTTCGTTTTTGTCCTTTTTCCCTAAAAGGCCCTTTTGGCCCAATCCACCTACAAACTAGCATGGGTTTATTCTAGTTAAAAAACCCACTCTAAAACACACCATTTTTATCTCCTTCTAACCCTCTCAATTCTCACTCCTAAACTCTATTTTACTCCCAAAAACGATGCAAATTTGGATAGTTAGTTCTAAGGGAGGACCCTCACTTTCCCACCTTGAGGAAGGGGAGTTAGGCCACTCCCCGGTAGTAGGTCTTTCAGGTTAGGTCCCCCACAATCCCCATAGCCGGCAACTAGAGTTGCCGGCCATGTTTGCTATCACAAATCCAAAGCCATTGTTATAACCTTGTTGTGTTTTATAATAATTGCCGGATTAAAACATGAGGTCTCCTAAAAACACTTTAAAAGCAGAAAACCCAACCTTTTAAATATTGTTCAATCTACTAATTATTAAGACGTTAACTGGGGAATACCGGCTCCCCCTTAATTAAAGCTGCCCTTACCATATTTTCTGTAATAATTGCTATAACAGCAATTATTGTCCCCATTGGCTTTTGCACACGCACAAATACAAAACAAAGCAAAAACACGGATGATCACGTGGGAATGGCCATTCCTAGGCCATTCCCGAAATATAATGCATCTTCACGCACCCGTAGCTAGATATACGAATTAGTTAGGTTAGTATCTTGGGAATTAGCCCCACTTTAGTAATTTGTATTGTGTTGTATGAATGCGGCTCCTCACGTAAATTCCTCCAGCTGAGGTTGTGAGAGAAGTCAAATATGCGTGAGGTGTGAATGTTGCGTAACTGTGTTTGAATAATTGTGTGAGTTACTGTACCTGTGTGACTGAAACTGTATGCGTAAAATAGTATAGGTACGATTGTGTGTATGTGTGTGTCTACTGCCTAAATGAGCGTGTGAAAGTAGTACGCTAGTGTGTGTGAATCTGTATGAATGAAATTACGTCATGCCTGCTGTGTGCTGATAACAGTATGAATGGGACTGCTCATGTAAACCCCTCGCGGAGGTCTTGAGTGTAGTCCATAGGGAAATAGGTAGTTGAATAATAATGCTAAACAGTGGTTAGGCATAACAATTAGGGCATTATTAAACAGTTAGGTTAGGTTAAAGACAATAGTCTAATTAGGTGTTAGTTGGTTTAGTAGTTATAGTTAGTGTCAGCAGTTTTAGTTATAGTAATTATAGTTAGTACCAATAATAGCGGTTAATATTGTAGTGTTAGTTAGGTTTGTTAATAATTGTTAGTTGTCATTAGTATGTGAAATCCGGTTGTAGATTGACCCCCAGAGGCCTGCGTAAGTCACCCGGTTCAGGGTGCAGGTCCTCTGCAAAAAAGGGGCAACTCACCACTGTCCATTTAGATTCCTAGGCCCAGGTTAAGAGGGTTGGTAACCTCATTTGCATAATTACGATAATATGTTCTAGGTACCCAATGGTAGGTTACCAACCCAGGTTAGGGTTATAATTGTCGTCATTAAGTCTAGTTAGGCCTGTGGAGTATAAAATAGGCCTCAGTTAGTACCAGGTAGTCTATGGTCGGTAATAATCAGTAGTAATCGGTAATATGTAACAGTATCCTGTCTAGTGGCCAGATTTGGGCCTTAATTAAGTATTGATCGTCAGTTATAACAAATAGGTTACTCCTCATATGCTGGGCAATACGTAGTATTTAGATTAGGTCAGTTTAGCTGTAGTTTAGGTCAGTAGTAAATGCTGAGTAGTGCCTACGTGACTCCATGCCCGTGAGAGGCTCGGCCAGAGCCTCATTTGCATATTTAGCCAAGTAGGCCGTAACGGCCCAAGCTTGGCCCTCTTCGTCCGTTTAGTCCTCAAAAACGTCAGCTTTCGTCTGTTTTCAATCTAAGAACACAAAACAGCGCATTACACATTACGCAATACACCATTCGGGTCTTGAACCCGCACGTGAAAGCCAATCGGTCCGGACAATAGTTGCTGGGGTTTTAATCCCCACCACCTCTGTTTCTAATGGGTTTTAACCCATTTGATTCAGGTAGCCGTTCAGTCTCTCCGCTGGAAGCGCGTCCCGTTGCTACTGGAATCAGTCTACCAGTCTGTCTAGTTGGAGAAGCTCATTGTGGTCTATTTGTCAGTATCTTGCCCTGCCCAGTCGTTCTTGTCAGTATCAGTAGTTCAGTGGATCCGGAAGGAGATCCTGGTTCTTTGTATCTGTTGGAGATCTGTCCAGTCAGCCCAGTTGGAATATCTGATTAGGTACTTGTTGGATGCATTTTGGTGCAGTCTGAGGCGTAGCGTATAGCGGAGACGAAGAGAGAGAGCTGCCTGTTTCACTGTTGGGTCACCTTTTCTGAAACCAAAACCTCTCGGTCTACGTTTGAACTTTAAAACAATCATGCTCAGTGAAAGTGGTACAGCTTATATCCTGATCCTCACCACTGAAGCCTCTCTTTGAACTTATTGACAATCTAGTCCAATAACTTGTAGTAATTTTGAGATAATTATCTGAGGAAGCCGATCCGACCTTTCCGACAATAACCGACACTCTTCCAGCCTGTAACTGTCATTATCCATTTCAGAGACCGGAACTCTTCTCGAAATTCAGTTATTCTGGGCAGTCAATTATACGGAGACGCCAGAGCAAAGCCAACCTCGCTCCCACCCGATTCGGATTATAAACAGTTGTTAATTAATATACCCTGTGTGTGTGTGTGGTCCCGAAAGTTATTGTAAGGGACAGAGTCACAGTAGAGGCTAGCAAAGAGCCTAAGAGTTGAGTTGAGTGAAAGCATATAGGATACCGGTCTAGTCAATAGTTAGCCCGTAGCAGCACTAGAGTGTGTGATACCTGAAGTAAGAGTACTGTAAAGACCCCGAAACCGGATAACCAGCCCTAACCGAGAAAGTACCAGTCAATCTAAAGCTAAAAGGCAATTCTGGCAGACAGTAACGTGTAATACTGTTGATTGTAAAACTATACCTGTAGTGACCATTGTCTGCTGGAATTTGATAAACCTGTGTGTCTATTTTGTAATAATAAATAATTATCCTTTTTAGCTGCTTCGGCTTTCGTGTACGTTTCAGAGAGAGATCCCCCCAACTCTATCCGTATTGAGGTTAGAGTTGAACTAACAGTCGCCCATAGAGACTATAAATCCCAACTCCCCTGCCTAAAACGAACTCACCCCGTTAGACCCCATTTCAGGTCAGCTATTGTGCCCTGGTTGTCAGCATACCACTACAGCCGGAGCATCAATCTAAGCGAAGATCCATCTTTGCGTGCCGACCTTGACTCGTGCCTTGGATCCTGATCAGATCTAGTCTAGTCTAGCCTAGTCTATTCTAATTCTAGAAGCCCTAACCAACTGCAAACGACCCCGAATCAAGCAAAAGTTTATTGGAGACTCGACCCCCTCCAATACACAGAGAAATCCAGTCCAGATCTGACAGAGTCCATTATGGGGCCTGGTTGCGGTCTACTGCTACTCCTCACGGATACTCGGAGTCCCCTCGCTCGCCAGCGGTTACCAGACGAGCGGTAAGAAAATAAAATAAATAAAATAAAATTTTTGTTGCCGCTGTTTCTTCCATCTTTATATTTTTAAATGATTTCAACTTTGACGCAAAAATTCATACAAAAGTCAAACTTGTTTGGTGCCTGTCGGCTCCAGTGGTCGATTTTTTGTCAAAAGAATATTGGGCAGCCCCATCAAAATCAACCCCTCTCTCCCGAATATAGTTACTTATGTGATTTAAGCAATTGGCCGCCTTGGAGGGGACACTTTTTATGGTGGTGCCAATGAATTAGTATGCACAATGCCAGCGTGTTCACTTCTGCTGCGGCAGTAGTCTTGTTGACGCCTCGGATAATTGCAGAAAGCAATTGTTCAGTGCCGGATCTTATTCCTTTCTCCCATTTAGAACTATAAAATTAGACCCGGCACTATCCCTGCAGGCGAAAGCAACTGGGGTGTGGCACGTAGCGAAAAAAAAAAAAACGAACAGCGATGTTTTAGCCAAAGCACATTTTTCCGACGTTTTTTAAGCAAAAACGTGATTTTAAGCGAAAAAATTCCGGCGAAGCTGGAATATTTCTGAAAATTTTAGTCAATAACTATTTTTGTCACCTATGCACAGGTGGGACAAGGGGGAGGAGGAGAAGGGGGAGTTTCCCCCCCCCGGCCCCCCCCCCTCGGCTAAGTCGTCCACAAAGGGTCGCGAAATTGCTCCCACAAGGGGTAGAGAAAATTGGCCACAAGGTGTAAGAAAATTGCCCAAAAAATTGTACGACTAAGATTTTCCAGAAATATTCCAGCAAAACGGAATTTTCGCTTAAGATTTTTCTCCTCATGCTTTGTGATAAGCAGTTGCTTTTCATGAAAATACTCCAGATGGTTATTGAATTGAATGACCCGACTGTACCACATTATATTAGTTTCAAATTCAGTAAGCTCGGAGAATTTCTTTGACAAAAATCATTGGAAACAAGTTTTTGTAATTTTGCAATCATTTAAAAAAAAAAAAAGTAAAGATGGAAGAAACCAGCAGCAACAAAATTTTTGTTATTTATTTTATAAATCTAATGACATGATGCATGTTGATACAGTCAGTTGTTGAAGTCTGTTATTAAAGTGTCGGAGACTTTGAAAATACATTCTTCAGATTGTGCAATTACATTAACCCGAAGAGTGCAAGGAAATTCAAACACGTGAAGAAATGACTGATGTAAACAGAAACCGAAAGAAGAACAAAAGCTTGGAAACAGATGTGTTTGAAACTCGATAGATTGAATAGTTGCAGGTCAACTCAGAAAACATTTACGGATCAGGCTTATTTGTCAAAAATATCAATGCCTTACCCTCGAAGAAAACTGGCAAGGTCTTTCCAGCATTCCAGCAGATCGAATCTATTCCTGTTCTTTGTTAAAAAATGGTAAATAAACTAGAAATGGATATTTCCAGTCTCGAAGACCCAGAAGACTCCCAGATACGTCAGGATCCAAGACTTTAGTCAGCGTCTTCATAACTCAGCTAGCAGTGAGCACGTCATCGCAGATCCCGTGTCTTAGCGACACAGGAACAAAGTGAGTCCGAACTATAGTCTCTGGCAATCGGTCAACTCAATTTTGAAAACCAACAAAACATTGTTACACCGCTGCAAATATCGGTTTGTCGGCAATACATTGAATTTGCTGTCTTGATTCTGAATGTTTTCAGCAAGATCTTCTGGTATTCTTACTTCAGAAATCACTGGACCAACAGTACATCTCTGATAGTGTCGTCTTTGTAGCCTCTATGTGTCCCTCTTGGGCTGAGATTACCTTGGCTGGCTGTTGCAATGTGTGAAAAAATTCTTCAGGCTCTGCCCAGAACAGCATTTTGAGTGTCAAATGCAGATACCGTGGATAAATGGACATTTCAGGGAACTGGTATCTTTCCAAATTAATACAACGAGACTATCGAAAGCAAAAAGAGAGGCTTCCTTGGTGAGGATCAGGACAGCCGCCAGATGTTTTGGACAAAAATCGACCCAACAATACCTTGCATACCAAAATGACAAACCACTATTCCAACAGGCTGACATTGGGTCTCCAACTTTTGGTGAATCTGAAACTATGATACTGACATAAAATTAGACTTTAAATATTAACTAGGCCATTATGTGGAACTGATTCCAAAATTGAAGTTATAAAAACTACAGTACTTAAAATGAGTTAAAACCCATTAGAAACAGAGGTGGTGGGGACCAGTGTGAATCTCAGATAATTTTGTCGTGGACAGTTTTGAAGGAATACTACAGGCTTAATACAACTTACTTGGCCCCAAATATGCAAATGAGAATTCTGAGCGAAATACGCACTACTCAACGTGACCAATGTGCCCAGAGTAACTTGTTATAACTGACGATCAATGCAATTAGGCAAATCTGGCCACTGCTACTGATGGCCTCGGCATAGGTGGTACAACTGAGCTCCTGCAGGCTGCTTAGGCCCCAGCTGACAGACAGTAACACAGCACCAGACGTGGCACTACCATTGGGTGCCACAGAGATATTATCACCCTCATGGGCCTGGATGGACAAGTGGTTGTGCAGGGGACCTACTGTTGGAAATGCAGGTCAATCTACAACCACATACCAACGGTAACAGCATTATTACAGCAAA
Organism: Trissonchulus latispiculum; assembly: GCA_030248195.1. Classification (NCBI taxonomy): domain Eukaryota; kingdom Metazoa; phylum Nematoda; class Enoplea; order Enoplida; family Ironidae; genus Trissonchulus; species Trissonchulus latispiculum. The sequence goes on from JASAND010012479.1 coordinate 32,466, forward strand.
CACAACCCAAACACTTGTGTGAATTGCATATAATTACTATAACTAAAACTGCGACATATGCCACTAAACCAACTAACACCGTTTCTTCAGCCTAACTGTTGAAAGTATACATGTGCACACATGTTTAGCATTATTCAGTTTCATAAAGCACTTGATCTTGTGCTGGGTTGCATATTGGTATGTATTCACACATAGCATTTAAACACTGTACAGTACGCATACATCACACAGAGCCATGTACACAATTATTCCAACCTGTACATAACATTCCACCTCACGCATATTTGAGCTTCTCTGGCTCAGCTGGAGAAATTTCCCGTGAGGGAAAGCTGCATTCTCGCCCC
>JASAND010012482.1:0-10625 GCA_030248195.1 Trissonchulus latispiculum
TAAGGAAGCGGCCAGAGGTGAATTCGCACGTTTTTTAGAAGTTTACACGGATTCTGGATCTCCCCAAAAGTTTCAGTCAATTAAGATAATTTCTAGCAAGAGCGATGAAAATAGCACGAGAAACAGATTGAAACAGTACATGATATTTAAAAGTTCAAAGAGTTTTAGATCTGTCTTCTGAATCAAGTTTATGGGTCCCCAACTGCAAACCACAACCGAAAGTTTGAAGCCTTACAACAAGCGCTCAAAGCCGATAGGCGGCGGAAAGTTTGCTAAAGACAGCTGTAGATGGCGGATAAGTCGTCTGGTCAAGGGAGCAAGCCTCAACCAGGGGGGAGTAGCAGTGCACGGCAAAGGTAATAGATAAGTAGCAAAATGGGTGTCGGACAAATCACCCTTAGTAGATAAAGAAAGATCCAAAGGGTGTCGGACAAATCACCCTGACTGCAGCAGATGTGTGTGCACTCTACCCTGCCCCTGGCAGACTGTTTATCCCGATTATAAAAAAGAAAAGTTACAAAGTTTCCAAGTGGAGCACCTTCGGTTCCTGGGCAGCAGGAAGAGAGATAGGGAGGAAGAGATTCTGGGGAATCCGCGTGGGAACTCACACCGGTGAGAGCAGGAGACAGAGAGAGGTCCAAGGGAACCAACTGGGGACAACTGAGCAACCGTCAGGGATGGAAGATCCACGGGCAAAGCAGCAGGGATCAGCAGGACAGGCAGCGAATCACTGGCAGGCAGGCCAGACAGAGAGACCAGAATCCAGAAAGGCAAGGCAGGGCTTGAGCGCAACCTGAATCAAATGGGTTAAAACCGTTAGGATCTTTCAGAGAATCAAGGGTCAAGGAAATCATCCCTAAGAAGCTGGATTGCAAGTTTGAAAGGTGAGTGAAATTGTGTAAAAGTTTGAGAGTACGTTCTGTGGTTAAAAATGGGGAAAATATGAGTTGAAATTGAAATTTGGGACTTTTGGGAGAATTCCCAAAAGTCCAAGCTTCTCAGTGGATTTTCTTTCGGAAATCCACGCGACCCAGGTAATAATATCTGCATAGATATTACAAATCAGAATCATTTACAAACAATAGTAATTCAATTTAATTAACGGGTAATTCTCAGGGGGTATTTTTAGAAAAGGACCTCTGGGTCCTGTAAGAATCTCAGAGGCGATTCCCAGAAAAAGAGGGAGATCGCCTTTAAAAAACTAGCATATAGAAGAGAAGAACAAAGCAGGGAGGAGAGCCTAAGGTGGGATGTGTATTCCTAAACCCCCCTTAAACTACAAAGTTCCCCAAAATATTGACGAGGGGCTAGCGTTAATACACTAGCCCCCTTCCGGAGTGGGAGAGGATTTGGGCATAGTAACACCCTAATGTAGAGAAAACTGGGGGGGGAGTGAAGGTAGAGGCCAAAAAGCGGCCGTACAGTTCGGAAGACGAGGTAAGACTGAAGTGCAAAACAAGTCTACCTGTCAATCACGACAATTTCGGCAATCATTCGTCTGGCCGAAGTTGCCCTCCGCGCAAAAAGGTGCGCACTAAATGATTCTGATTGGGTCACTGTTGTTGCAATCATAAAATAACCTTGAGCGGGCTCTCAAGTGTTTACATTAGAGGGGAAAGGGCAATTAAACTAATCCCTTTCCCCTACTGTAAGAATTAGGGAGAAAATTAAGGAAAGATAACATCAAAACAGACGCACTCAGGCGAGAAATTCACACTACGTCAATTTCTCGCTTAAAAGGGAAAAAACAAGACCTTACACCACTAAAACCTGGACCAGAGGGTCCCCGTAATTAAGACTTAGTGACTGCTGATTAGGTAGGTAAAAATTAATTAATTAAAACTTAATAGGTACGAGCCTTTCACAAAATACAAAATACACAATACAAAACACAAACAACTAGGTAGCTAAGACATGAATTAAAATTAAAACTTTTCTTTCAGTTCCCCTCTTTTCTTTTGCCTTTGAGTCTCAGCCGAGCTGGACTCAAAGAGCGGAAAGTTTGTACCGTTACAAAAGAATCCACATCTGTTGCATAAAATCGGCAATAAGGGAAGACATAAAAGTCTTCCCTTAATTTACAAACCTTAAAACTTACAAAAGAGAAGAACTTTAAAAGAATTCCACACTAGCTAAGCAAAAGCTAGTTAAGTTCAGTGAAAGGGCAAGCCGAGCTTCCCTTTTGCTTTATAACCATTAAAAACCAAATTAATTAAACTTTAAACTTAGTTAACTTAACATTCATTAATTAATTAGATAGAATATGGATTAACTTAATTAAATGTAAACTTAAATTAAGCTCAAAATGAAGTTTAAACTATTAATGATCGCAATACTTGAGAGACGAGTCGAGCTCTCCCGGTTAGGTCAGAAAATCGAGTCTACTGCAAAATCGGACCACCGAAGCACCAATTATTTTGCGCTTATTTTAAAGAGGAAGACCTGCTGAGTTTGTTTATAAAACTTTTAACCCAATTATTGATGTTAATTAACGTGAAACTTTAATTAGAAACACTGTGACCAATCAAGTCTGGAGGCCCACTTGAATGGATATTCAAGGATATTTGGATATTTGGATATTCTGAAAGAGCAAAGCTTGCTGGTCTCAATGATCTAAAAATTATACTAATTAATAATGTTAACTAACGAGTAATTAAGCGAAAACTACTGATATGGACAAAACTTAAAAATAACTTTGCAATCTCCATATGAAGTTCGAGAATGGCTTGTAAAATTAAAACGAACCACAGAATAGGTTGTTTGTCTTTTATAAATCGCAAGAGCAGGTCTTAATCTATTTACATATAACAAACTTTGACTGCGTTTCGACGTGCAGTGAGCGAACACTGGCCTTTTTCCGACCATGTTGGGTTGTTTCGGCCATAATAGCAGAATCCCTTTAATTAACTTAAATTAATGAGTGGACCGTGCTCTGCACTAATCTTTGACAGTAGTTCTACACCTGCCAATCCGCCTGGGGAGCGGCACCCAACGGGCCTTATCCTAGCTGTCCCGCAACAGCATAATTAGTAAAAGTTAACTGTCTGCTCGGAACAACCCAACTTGAGCTTGAAACTTCATTACTGTTAATTTTCCCAATTAATTCATGTCTTAACTATGGCAATAAATAAAGATACAAATACGATGGCAATCAAACACATTCATTCCATAAATTCCATCCATTTTCCAGCAGAATCCAGGATCGAAACTTCATAAGAAACCGAAACTATTCATCACATATTTAGCCTTTTAGTTTATTATGGAAACCGCTTATTACTCGGATAGATTGTTCAAGGACGTCGTTTTTGGTCATGTCGTGTCCTAAATTGCGTTCATTGGTTGGCACGTCGGCTGATTTGGATTGAAATATAAATATGATCTTTTATTGAACAAATCCACGTGACAAAATATTCATTTTTATTACACATAGAGCCTTATAGAAATGAAAGAGACTGAGAACTCCTACGTACTGTTTCTGAACCCGGTACCATTTAATTATCTGTGGTGTACTGATTCCACGATATCCTATTCGTCTGTGAATTGACTTTGACGAAATTTCCTACCATGAAAACTTCAAACTTGGACAGAACCTTATAGAAATGAGCAGAGACGGAGAACTCCTACGTGCTGTTTCTGTACCCGGTACCATTTAATTAGCTGTGGGTGTTTTGAATCCACGATATTGTAAGGTTCCTAGGATCGGCTGTAAATTGACTTTGACGAAGTTTCCTACCATGAAAACTTCAAACTTGCATAGAGCCTTATAGAAATGAGCAGAGACGGAGAACTCCTACTTGCTGTTTCTGTTCCCGGTACCATTTAATTATCTGTGGGTGTTTTGATTCCACGATATCCTGTTCGGGTGCACAGCGATTAACCATTAACTAGTATAGTAAAAGTCAAATAACCCCTATAAGCACCTTTTTGGCAAAATCGGAGACAAAAAAATTGTTGACCCCATTTTTACTGCGCTTAGCTAGCTTTTCAAGCCTAAAATTAAGGGTTATTTCTTTGCAGCAAGTTTGCTAGCACACTAACCAGAAAACCAAAGCCCACGAAACTTACCCAAAGTTTTCCAATATTAGAGCCCAATAGTTAGTAAAAAGCTGTGGTAGGCTAGGGGCTGCCAATTTTGTTAGATCGAAAACAGCGCACGACCACCTAGCAACTTTTTGCCAAATTTCAAACTTTGACTTGTTATGCTGCAGATGCAAGCAACGCTCGAAAGCCGGAATACTTTTAATATTTAGCACTAGTAACAATAAACATTCGTCGCAGTGACAACATCGCTCAAACTGTTTATTCACCAGAGCTGAAAAACGCTTTTTGAAAAAACTCATTTTTCGAACTAAAATTTGTACTTTGGTGTCCTGCCAAAAACGGTGTATATGAGACATATTGTTGCCCACCCTAAACTTTTTAACTTTGATGTGCTGGCTAACGTTGGGGGGAAACGTAGCTCTCTCAGACGATGTCGTGCCAACCCCTGCGTAGCCCCCCTCCTCTTAAGTCAATTTGTCAAATTCTATTAGAAGTATACTAACTGAATGCTCAGACTGCATAAGGATGCAACTAGAATCTAGTCCCCATTAAACACCACTGAAAGGGTAATATTTTATTTCGTATTCCGAGTAATTTAGGAGTCTAGTAGAGAATATTACCCGTAACAATCAATTACTGCGAAGTCCAGTACTTTTGTGTTTCCTACCACCACCACATCCTTCGTCTAAGGAACGTCGTCCAAACTAAGGCGGGATTTTGCTCGGGACCCCGTCAAAAATACCCCGTCTAAAGCGGGATTTTTGACGGGGTAAGTTTTTTATGTTTCTTAAAATTTTCCCCGTCTCTTAATCTAAACACTGTCTGGCCAAGCAAGCAGCCAGTTTTTATTCGATCACAAAAAGCTGCCTATTTTCATTGCTGCTAGAGCTTAAATGTATAAGCTTAAAAGTACCAAACTTAAATGCAAGCTAGTGCCAATGTATACATGTTAATGCGTACATATAAAAGGCTTGTACTGTATCTCAGCTTTATTTCAATGGTACAACATTATGTTATGGAAGCATTATGTTCACAAAGGCGAAGGCGGTACACATACACTTAGTGCAACAGAAGATAATGCTTACGTTCATCAGCTTTAGACGTAAAGACATACTTACAACCAGCAAACGTGCAACATTTTGTTACAGTTTTTGACGGTAGGTCAGAATCTAATAGTGAACTATACGGATTCAACAAATAGTCATGAAACGAACGATAGTGACCTTTGCGAATTGGATCCAACATTGGTGTAGGAAAATGGCCGCCGACCTTTGCTTTAAATTCCATAAATTCTTTCGCACGAATGCCAGTTTGAATGCACATGCAGTCAATTCGATCACATTTACTGAACTCTAATTTATAGGTAGATCGAACACAATGTTTCAAATAAAACTGCAAATCGTCCTTTAAATCGCTATGTTCATTGATTGATTTTCTACTTAAACTTCGAATAATGTCCGACTCCATATCATAAGTTTCCGAGGAAATTTGCTCAATATCACGATCACTAGCATACACAGGGCGGGAGCTAGTACCAAAGCCGTTGTAAAGGTCATTAGAAAAAATATGAGCACAGCATGTGACAGCGTTGTCTAAAACATTTCGGATTTTGTCTTCTTTTTCTTCTGGACTAATGCCAGTTTGCCTCCACGGTGACTCAGTCTCACCAGCAAGATTTGCAGAAAAGGTAATTCCAGCTAGTTTTTTCGATAGAGTTGCCCACCTACGCTCGATCATGTTATACTTGGAGTGGCCTAAACAAAATTAGTAGAGACATGAAAAACTAGAAAACCCAGGTAGCATAGTGTGATCAAGAGTGCATAATTGCACTATTATTAAGAAGAAGAGTAAGCCACTAGAGGGCTTCTCTTCTTGGCATTGCGTAACGGTGCTCCGACCACAATACGCGAAAGTTCCCCCGTTTGGGGGGGGGTCGACCAAATCGACATCGCATACCCCCCCTCCGTTTGGTGGGGGGGGGGTAGCCAAAAAGAGGTCCCCGTTTGGTGGGGGGGTAGCCAACAGCCAATCAGATTGCAGAAACCCCCCCCTCCGTTTGGTGGGGGGGGGGTAGAGCAGAGGATTACGGTAGTTTTTGTTCTATTCGCAAAAGGGTCCCCGTTTGGGGGGGGGGTCGCTCAAGCAGGCTAAGTTTCGCTCATTCTGATTGGCTGTTGGCCACCCCCCCCCAAACGGGGACCACTTTTTGTGACTCCCCCCCCCCCAAACGGGGACCCCTTTTGCATACCCCCCAACCAAACGGGGACCTCTTGTGTCGACCCCCCCCCAAACGGGGACCCTTTTTCAAAAGCCAGAATCAGCCTGCCTACCCCCCCACCAAACGGGGAGGGGGTTTCTGCAATCTGATTGGCTGTTGCCTACCCCCCCACCAAACGGGGAGGGGGTATGTTTCGTCGACCCCCCCAAACGGGAGAACTTTCGCGTATTGTGGTCGGAGCACCGTTACGCAATGCCAAGAAGAGGGGCCCTCTAGTGGCTTACTCTTCTTCTAATATATAGAAGAAAATCATGGACTCTTGGTGTGATGGTTGTATGCCAAACACTGTCATATCATAGATTAATTTTCACCTTTTGCCTTTTAATAATTTTATGCGTTTTCACCAAAGGAACATTTTGAAAACTTCGCGAGTTTTAGTATTATGGCTTTGTGAAAGGAAGCTGTCAAAAGCTAACCTAGATACTTTCACAAAAATTTAACTGTTTGGGAAATTTAGAAAATTGAATAATCTTAAAATAAAATTACAAAAATTCTTAATACTTAGAACTCTACCAGGTGCATAGCAGGCTAAGATGAGGCAGTCCAAATTCAAGCGAGACCACAATCTACCAAACATCAGCAAGTTAGCTAACGATTTCATGGACCAATCCGGACCGCCATCACAAATTACGAATAGTACGGACTTCCCGGTGGCTAGCAGAATTGGAGATAGAAAATCGAGTATGTGGTTTACATGCCTGCATGATGTACTGCGATGGAATCGTTGGGCATAGGTATAAAGATACAAATGGCCAGACCTGGATACGTGTTGACGGATCCTACCAACTTGATCGACGTAAGTATCCCGCGGCTTTCGATTGTCACAAGAGTAGGCCCGTCGTCTGGCGGGCTGGAATCTACGTCTGCTACCTGGAAGAGACAAGTCAAATGAGTGCGAACGATGGATTCTGTTTTGCAGCTCCATGTATCCAGAAGGCACAAGCTTGGCGTCATCATAAGGAAATGTGTGATCCGGCATATTGGGTGCAACCCCAGACACATTCATGCCATACGGTTTATAGTCATGACTAACAGCTGGTGTTCCCACATTTACCTTATTTTTAATGTCGGCGGAATAAACAGCTACCTCTTTGGAAAATCAGAAACCAGCCTCGACAAAGGTATTAACTTGGCTTGCCGTATATTGGAAATCATTGTGGCTGTGGCTGACGAGATCATTCCTTCGATGGCCTTTTTTGAAATTACAAAGCCCTCTGTATCTATTTCTGGAGTTGTGGCCTAGGTTGGGAGCAAGTCCTAGCCGACGTACCGTGTTCCAACTTAACTTTGGGGCCCGATCTCCATAGATACCCTTTAGCTCTGTATTAAGCCGGTGTTGCATGGACTTGATTGTGACGCCAGTGCAGTAGCCAGTGCTGTCGTGGCGCTTATCATGAGCTGCCAAGCTCTCTTCCTGCAGCAGTTTATCAGTGAGCTCCTTAATTTCTGGATAAAGGTCGTAAAGAGAAGGCCTGCCAATTCGTCTTCTTTTATTGGGAGCTACTTTTCCACTTTCAGGCTCGTCCGTAAACGCCCAATCTAATTCAGATGAATTAGGGTCAAAGTTAGATGCCCATGTTTGAAACAATTTCTCAATATCGTCAGTCCTGTCCATCTGAGCCGAATCCATGTCCTCATCGCTGCTAAGCTCATAGTCAGATTGGTCAAGAAATGCGTCAGCACAAAAACTGGTCATTAGATTTAGAAATTTAAACAGATCTGGAAAGTAAAAGATTACATATTAAAAAGCGTACGTTTGTGAAAATAAAACTTTGAAAAATTATTGAAAAGAGTACTATTTTCAAGTGGGAGCTGTAGATGTGTGTAGCTTTAAAGCAACGGTCGACGGCATTTCCAGTTCGTGACATTATTTAGTTTGAGCTCAATGGCCAAATTTTCGAGGAAAATTGTTTTTATTTCAACACTGGTTTCAACACTACTGCCATAACAAGAAAGTTTGAAAATTGCTAAATCTAATACAAAAACAAAAAACAATTAAATTCTAAAAGAATTATGTAAAATCGCGTTTATCACCGAAGTCTCAAATTCCTGTAATTAAAACAGTAAATAATGATATGCTGTCTACTGATTTGGAGAGAGCAGAAGCCTTCAATGACTTCTTCGTTTCTGTATTTACAGCTAACAGATCGGATGACTTTAGATTCCCTCAACGAACTGGTACTACTTTAGATAATGTTTTGTTCACAGAAGACATTGTCAAAAAGCATCTAGCCAAATTAAAGCCCAAGTACTGTAGTGGACCGGATGAAATCCCACAATGGTTTTTACACGTTTTTGCACAATATCTAGCATTACCACTTTCGATATTATTTGATCACTCCTTCAACTCTGGCATATTGCCGGAGGAATGGAAAATGGCCAAAATTATACCTATTTACAAAAAAGGCTCTAAACACGATGTTAGTAACTATAGACCTATCAGTCTTTTATGTGCAACCCCTAAGGTAATGGAATCAGTTATAGACGAAGAATTCATTGGTCATTTAGAGGCTAATACACTGCTATCTTTGAATCAGCACGGATTTAGAGCTGGCAGGTCCACAGTGACTCAGCTGCTACTGACGCTCAATGATTGGACTAAAGCGTTAAATAATAAGCAACTTATTGATGTGCTATATTTGGATATGGCAAAAGCTTTTGACTCAGTGTCCCACTCTAAGCTTATAGCAAAACTACGGGGCTATGGTATCTCCGGAAAGTTATTGCGGTGGATTCAAAATTATTTGAGTGGTCGAAAGCAGTTTGTGCAAATTGAAAATACTAGATCTGCAATTAAATCTGTAACTTCAGGGGTTCCTCAAGGCAGTATTTTAGGTCCCCACTTTTTCATCATATTTATGAATGACATAGAAGATTGTTTAGCACACATGCAAGCGAAGATTTTTGCAGATGATACAAAATTTTATTTAACATATACAAATGTTTTTGGTCCTTTGAGCGTCCAGTCGGATATTGGTAATATTGCATCATGGGCTAATGCAAATGACCTAAAAATAGCTTTTGAAAAATGTAATTTGCTCCACTTGGGCCATAAAAATGTTAAATGGCAGTACCATTTTTCAGGTCAAGTGGTAAACTCAGTTGGTGAAACTAAGGATCTGGGGGTAACTGTTTCTGCAAATTTAAAGTTTTCTGAACATGTAAATAAAATTGCGAAAAGTGGTTTTCAATTAGTAAATCTAATCTATAGAAATTTTCGTTCTCGATCGGTAGATTTGTTGGTAAGATTGTATTTGGTGTATGTGAGATCTAAACTGGAGTATACCAGTGAAATCTGGAGCCCTTTCCTGCAAAAAGATATAGAAATGTTGGAAAGAGTTCAAAGACTGTTCACTAGACGACTACCAGGTTTCTCAAATATTTCCTACCCTGAGCGACTTGAAAAGCTTCAGCTTCCAACTTTAGAAACGAGACGAATACGTAAAGATCTGATTATGGCGTTTAAAATAATTAAGGGAACAATAAGTTTAGATCCGAATGAATTTTTTACTTATAATAATGAAAACGCAACGAGAGGACACAGTTATAAATTGAGGCCAAGTCACGTTAATTTAGAAATTAGGAAACACTTTTTTAGTGAGAGAATAGTCAAATATTGGAACAGTCTACCAGAAGAAATTGTTGCTAGTTCGTCTATTTCGCTGTTCAAGAACCGTATCGCAAATCTAAACTTTAGTACTGGTCCTGGTGGCCGGGCAATAGTAGTCGCAAATAGGCCCAGCCCGGTCACCGTTGGCCAAAACTTGTGAAATGTGGTAAATTTGTGTTATATTTGGTAAACTTTATGTTCTTGTACGAACTTTATTAGAAATGCATTAATTTTTTGCAACATATACGTATTGCTTTTTTTGGCTGGCAATAAATCGCATCATCATCATCAAGAATCGCAAATTCAAAACTCTGGAAATTAGAGGACTAACATAAAAACTACATATCTAGCTGTCGCGCAATGGAATTAGTGGAACGCTCAACACTAGAAAGCAGAACTTTATTCTGCTTTTTTTCTTTCGATTTTAGTTGATCTCGACAGGTTTCATTAATTGTTGTCTTTATGTGGGCAGGCAACGAATTTTGGCGATGCGGAACTTGAAAACTTGGCAATTGATTGCGCACCTCCATCAGTGCGACGTGCAGACGGCGCCAGCACAAAGGCGGTTTGTGGTAGGTAGTCGATCGAAAACGGGAAGGTGATCCAGTTGCGGCAGAATAGCTTAATTCTTCATTTGAAAACAGGTAATGCAGCAGGCGTTTAAGAAGACGAGCAATACGTAACTGAACGAAGGCA
>JASAND010012483.1:0-23609 GCA_030248195.1 Trissonchulus latispiculum
GGCGAGCGAAACAATGGGAAGAGAGTTATCTAATCCATTCTAATCTAATTTGCAAAATCTTTTATTCAAAACGGGAGGGAACGTTAATTCCACAGCACAGCTGAGCAAGCACTGATCCATGCGGCAGTCTCAGGCAATTTCAGACAAAGGGGGGAACTAGATACCTGAGATTTCGCACCAGAATTCTCATTCACCACACTTCGAGCTAACGCCCCGGAACAAACGAAACAGTTGAAAAAGGACATAAAGATTTCTGTGTTGGCAAAGGCAAATAATTCCTGAAAAAAGTGACAAAACACAAAAAACAACTAGTTAATATATACCTTAAAATTTGTTTGGAACAAAAATATATATACTCACAGACCATAAAACTAAAAAAACGTCCAAAATATATAATTAGCAGAAGAACACTGAAATACAGAGAACACTGTACAGAAATGAAATTTTACACATTCAATAACAAAATAGTACCGAAATTAATAGATATATACATGAAGATTACGTCCAAATTAGAAGTAGAACTTAAATTTGTTTACATAACAAAGTGAACTAGCACAGTATTAGTTATTATCGGCGAGTAATATGCGTACCGTTCCGAGCTGTGTACGTACGTTAATGTTAGATTAAAAATTCAACATAAAACCTATAGTACGACCAAAAAATGTGTGTACAAACTTTGACCATTTTTAAAACCCGAAAATTCCGGTTTTCGCGAATTCCGGAAATAGAGTGCATTTTCAAGAGTTCGTTCTATTATAAAAGTTGTTCAGCTCATTAAGAGCTTTCGAATGATACCCATCTTGTCGGTATTGGATAAACTTTTTAAAATCCGGGAATTTTTAAAACCCGGGATTTCGGAAATGGGGTGCATTTTCGTGAAAAGCTTGTAAGAGCAAAAATGTGAAGTTGGACCAGCTCTATGCGATCGTGGAAACAAAATTTCGATAGCAATTAAAATTCGACGAAAAACTAAAAATTTTAGATTTTAAGTAAATGAAACCCGGAATTCTGGATTTTTCTCGATTTTCGAAATTTCGAGTTCCTGACGATTCTAAAAATATATACATTGTTGAGATTTACTCCAAAGGCTAATCTGCTATAAACGGTTAAATTTTGTACACATATTTTTTGATCGTACTATAGTTCCGTTATAAATATTATGTACACTAGCGTAGCCAGAACTTATGTATATGTGGTAGACCAGATAGCGAAGTTAGACAAAGTGTCTAGTCATTTTACACACTTCGCAAAGTGCCTAGACACATTGCGCAAATTTTGTCAGAGTGATGTTTTTGTGCAATGTGTCTAGGCACTTCGCGAAGTGTCTAACCTTCAACACATGCAGAAAATTTCATTTGTCATGAACTACATTATATGACTCCAATCAATTTGTTTGTTGACAAATTAAACTATGGTTCAACTTTCTTTGAAATATTTAGTTTTTACATACTTTACTGGACATTTATTCTTACGTTTCTACAGTCTGTTGTAATGGGTAATCCTCCAGCGTGCAATTAAATTCTCCACAATCGCTGGAAAAATCGGTCGTATTTTTTGCAAAAACTACATTTTCAATCGATACAGACACAGAAATAAAGCTAAAAGCTGAGAAAACTAGACGAAATTCACGTTGTCGATTTCATAATGATTAAAAAACTAAACCATGTCTCGAGAAATATTTGCTTCACTCTGCAAAAAATCTGAAAAATTTTACTCTTTCTAAAATGCAGTAAAACAATTTTAGAAAACCACAAATAGTTTCATTGTGTTGTTTTGACTTGGTTACAATAGACTGTAGAAACGTAAGTATAAGTGTCCGGTAAAATATGTAAAAACTAAATATATATTTCAAATTTCCGAAAGTTGAACCATAGTTGTGTCAACAAACGAATTGATTGGAGTCATATAGTTCATGGCAAATGAAATTTTCAGCATGTGTCTAATGAAAGTTAGACACTTCGCGAAGTGCCCAGACACATTGCACAAAAACGTCACTCTGACAAAATTTTCGCAATGTGTCTAGGCACTTCACGAAGTGTCTAAAATGACTAGGCACTTCTAGAAGTGACTAACTTCGCTATCTGTCTACCAAATATATATACCTAATGATAAAAAATCCCCCTCCAAATAAGAAAAGAAGGTAAAACAAAAGAAAAATGGACTCAGAATCCGATAAAAATTAGAAAAATTAAAGCCTGACCTAAGCAATTCAAAGCATGTTTTAGAATGAAAATGAAGCGTAAAATATGAACACAGAGAATCTCAACACCTAACAGTTAAGAGATCTGCATACGTAATAGATATTCAAAGAAAACTAGAATATATCTCATAAAAGTATAACGACACATTGCAAAAGAATTAAGAAAGTGACTATGATATACACGTAGAGGCCAAATAAATATATATAGTCAGAAATTGCATGAATATAACACGGAAAGTAAGAAATGATAAAATTTGAGCTAAACAATATAACCTTACAGGATTAGTGTGCTAATAATAATACAGAAGCTGACTGACCACGAAAGCAACACAAAACAACGAATGTTGAAGCTGTGCGTGAATTCGGAAGTTTTCTCCAGGAAAAGTTTCTCTAGTTTCGGAAGAGAGAGAGGTGCCAAGAGAAATTGGAGGAGAAATAAATGACAGATTTAAGAATAACGACAGGAGAAGTCAAGTGGGTGGCGTCAGGACTAGGGTACCTAAACTTGGTGAATTGTAATTAGAATTCGAATTCGGAAAAGGGAGAAGAAAGGGAATTTGGGGGGTCGGAGGTTGGGGGGGGGTGGAAAGATTGATCTGACCTGACTTTTGCTACCGGCAGATTCGTTAACACTGCTTCGAGACAAGGAGGCCCCAGCGGGCCAGCACTCAACAAAAGCCCCAAAAAGGGCAATGTACCCATGGGCAAACATTTCCTGAAAACAATACACATTATACCTACAGTATAGTATGTATGAAAGAAATCAATTATTTCCAATTTCCAATCTATTGAGCTTATTTCTTTGAGCTTGTTTCCCTCAATTCAATTCAGTATTGAAATATGATACTGATGTGTAGGGGATGCTTAAGCCGTTCTTAACTTAACTAAAAGGATAAACTTTGCAATTCTTTTGGCTAAAAATGGTTAACCATTCAGTCACGCTGTAACATACGTCAGAAACTAAAAAGAATTGCGATCTGAGAAGTTATGAAAAGTTATATATACCTATATATATTTGGCAAAATTATACGTATATAAAAAGTTGCAAACCAGGATCGAACCTGTTGCATAAAAATACACAGCTCACCGAATAAAAATACTCAGGAAATTTTCTTTTGTAAGAAAATAATTAAACAGGAAACAAACTAATGCAGTAGACATCAGAAATGAAAAATGAAAAAGAAAGAATAAAATATTTAAAATCTAAATTTAAACAAATGAAAAATGTAAAAGAAAGAATAAAATATTTAAAATCTAAATTTAAACAATTTAAATATTTACATGTATTACTTCCCACAACTCTTTAAGTAATTTTCGCTGTCGATTCAGAATTTTAAGTATAAACTCAGATTGAGGTGTGCGGCGTGTCAACTGCTGCCGTAGAAAAATTAGACTAAACGGTTTTCACACGGAAGCGTGAAGATGGACTTAGCTTGCAATGGTTCGATATCTGTTGGGTATAAGGTATATATACAAAGGGAAAAACAACAATAGCATGCTCATGTAAACAGTGTAAACACAGGAAATGAGTGTGCAAAGTATACATATGTAAACGAAGAGATAATACATGCAGACAGTTTTGAAAGAGGGACGGACATTTTCTAAATAGCCGAAATCCAAAAAATAACGATAGATATCAGCACAAAAAACATAGAAGCCTACTGCATAAAAATAGAAGCAAAAAATTATAGTAACAAAAATGCTTAAAAAAAGAAATGTTCTTTTAAAATTTAGAAATTATGTTGACAGCACAATGAATCGCTGAGTATTTTTATGCAACAGGCTTCAAGTCAACAAAGATTGTGCTCAAAGAGGAATCACAAAAAACCGATCAGTATAAAGATTGTTGAGGCATTATTGAAATATTTATCAAATTTTAGAACTGAAGTTTGTTGTTCTGCCTAGACGGAGAAAGATAGAAGGTTGTCATCACAGCATGTGAGCTAGAGCGAAAAATACTCAGAAAAGTTTAAGCTTGGATGGGATTCGAACCCACGATTTGAAGATCAACAAATAAGATAATTCTACTCCATTCCAGTGACTGAAACACAGCCTAAACGACTGAAAGAGGAATTCCTACCACCTCTCAAATTGCAGTGATAAAGTTCAGGGTGCAAAATATGGTATATAGCTGGCTTATTTTTACTGGGGGGGGGTGGGCCCCCCCTACTCGGCAACCTCCCTCCCCCCATTCGAGGTTCCCCCCCCCATAAAAGCCCCCCCCCATAAATTTTGACCTCCCCCCATAACCCAAAAAATTGCCAGATTTCACCATTTTTACCCTAAATTTTCAAAAAATTTTCCGGCTTCGCCGGAATTTTAACGAAATTTTCGCTATTTTAGCATAAAAAAACACCTAAAATTAGTCATTTTTTAGCGATTTTTGGCAATTATTACACAAAAAGACGTAAAAATTTGCAAAATTTTTTCCAAAAACAGGCCCCCCCATATCCCCCCCCCCCCCATAAATTTAGGACTAAAAATAAGCCAGTATAGTGAACATAATAAACAGGGATACATACCACGAACCCTATTTTTTCTTGGTGTCTATTAGGAGCCATGGTAGTATTATAAGAACAAATGAAAGCTACATTTATTCATATGGTCTATGAAAGCATAGCATACCAAAGAACAGTATTAGGAACTTCAGTTAGTTAATTCACAATTTCAGGTAAGTCCAAAATTAGCTAGGAAATTTTTGGATATAATATTTTCTTGAAACCAGATGTATATACAGCACTAAAAATCGTTTGAGCACAAGTCTAGGAAGGTTCAGAAAATAATCTGTGACCGCAAGAAATTAGGAAGACCTCCGTCTTGGGTAATGCCCGGCAGTAAGTAACTTTGTAAATGGCACCGAACCGAAGTGAGCCCCTACAGAACCCTCAAAACTTTCAGAAGAGAACACCAAAGTGTGGAAAAAAGGTAAAAAACCCCTGAAAAAATTGCAAAAAAGACATTTAGTGTGAATGGGGGGGGGAGGGTGTGGGCGGAGGGACTACAACAAGAGGGGGCGGGGGGGGGGGGGTGTCACGTGCCTGGGACTGAACATTGAGTTCATTTAGCATGATACTGCGAGTCAGTGAGGCACAGCCAGGATGACACTGTACAAAGGAGCTTGCACTGTGCATTAGCCCATAGCAGAACATCTCCTAGAAATAGGACACCCGTATGGTAGTAAAGTAATACTTTTTACATGACTACACTACGGTACGTAGATAATGGTAATGATAACTGTAGAGAATCACAAGCTTTAGCATGTTTTTTTTTGGAAAATCGACTTGTCCAAAATAGTTTCCGATTCGGGTTATCAGTGCCGATTCTGGTATGGGGTGACTGTACTAACTTCAAAAAATGTTTACTAACACAAAAGATAGCAAAATCGGTACCTAAGTGACAGGCACAGGCCAATCGTAATAAAAATTGATAGCAAAATTGCTCAATCCAAAGAATACGAATAAGCTCATAAGCAGGTATCGAATGATCTTTCCTTACAAGGCTTGGGATTATATTACAAGGATGCAAGAAAGAAACTGGTATATAAACTTCTCCATTACAGGCATATCTAGGCCATTATGTCCATAGTTTCCAGCGGGACTTCAAGTATCATGAACATGACAAAAGTGTCATAATTTTGCGGATCAAGTTTCTAAGGCCCTTTTCGCGCAGCGAGTTAAAATGTGTTAAAACGTGTTAAAATTAACTCAATCCTTTTCGAGCACAGGGTTCAAAGAGTTAAACAGTTCCGTTTAACTCTGTCAGAAGGTTAGAGTTACAAGCTTTTAACTCTACTCTCTTATCTCGCGCGTGAACAGGCCCCTAAGCAACTGTGTAAAATTTCACCATAACCTATTTCCTTGCTGCAATAGAATTAAATCTGAACAAGCTTATTTGCATGAATGGGTTGCCGCTGGCATTTTTCCTCTTATCAAGGGACATAACTCAGTTTGCATGCAGTTAGGAGCTTTGGTTCTATTGCAACTTTTTATCTACGCAACAAGAGCTTTCGAATGATACCCATGCTGGACGGTTTTGTTGCTTTCAATTTTGACTCATTTTGCAGCATAACAGTATCGAGCACTTTTTGTTCCACAAACCTGTCCAAAACCCAATTTCTGTACACTTTCACACTTTGTCTCTATTACACGTTTTAAATTTACTCAACGATAGCTTTCGAATGATAGCAATATGAGCCCGATCCGAGAAGTTTCAATTTTGACACATTTTGGCCGGTTTTGGCCATTTTTGACCCCTTTGATTCTCCGTAACTCATTTTCTGTTCATTTTGGTGCTTTGGCCCTATTACAACGTTTTATCTGCGCAACGAGAGCGTTCGAATAACACCGGTATCGATCGGATCCGACAATTTTCAATTTTGACCCATTTTGGCCGGTTTTGGCCATTTTTGACCCTTTGAGACCCCGTAACTTATTTTCTCTACATTTTGGTGCTTTGGCCCTATTACAACATGTTCTCTATTCAACGAGAGCTTTCGAATGACGCCGGTATCGATCGGATCCAACAATTTTCAATTTTGACCCATTTTGACCGTTTTTGGCCATTTTTGACCCTTTCGTGGCTCCGTAACTCATTTTCTGTAGATTTTGGTGCTTTGGCCCTATTACAACTTTTTATCTACGTAACGAGAGCTTTCGAATGATACCCATATGAGTCCAATTGGACAACTTTCAATTTTTACGATTTGCAGCATCACCGTATCGAGTACTTTCAGCCTGAGTCGTACCGGGTCGCCCAGGAGATATGCAAACCTCCAAGCCAAGCCCTTCAAAATGAGGTATCAACCACCTCTCTACCCCTTACCAATCTCGAGATCTGGGGGTGGACACATTCGGCAAGAAATAATAAATAATAATAATAAATAATAATAATAAATAACGGACATACCCAAGTTAAAGGGTTGCCTTTTTGTTGAAAAAGCGGCAACCCAAAAAAGGATTTTAGTATTTTTTATTTTATTTTAGTTTATTGTACGTACTTGGTTGGGATCAATTTTATAGTTGTGTCGTTTGGCGAAAATTTTTCCCATGGAAACGGAAATGGAGAAAACGACAATGGCCAAACTGAAGGCGTCACCCAGCATGCCGCCCATCAGACTGAAATTGGGGGCTCGTGGTGGAGGAATTCTAGAAAAAGGCAGACATATATAGAAAACCAAAATTGAAGAAGTCAAATTAATATAAAAATTTAAATAAAAACAGAAAGTAGCGAGAACCAAGCACAACTAGGCACAAAAGACAGACAGCAGTAATTTTGAAAAAATTCTTTTGTTGGCGCATAAAACGTGCCTAAACTGATTAAAGATCAGTCAAACATAGCTGTGTATAAAGAAGTCCTAACATGGCTCACTTACCCAGTAGGTATGTGTCCCACGATTTTCAGTCCATACTTTTGCTTCAATCCTACATAGTAGGAAATCAATGTCGCAACAATAATCTAAAGTATGAACAAAACATTACAGAGTGTGCATGTAATTTGTGTCTGCTTCGAGCTTCAGAACATAAGCATACGTAGCGATTAAATTTGTTTGATTCACTGGGACCTAAGGGACCTAAGTTGCGAGGGGTGGGGGGAGTGGGTCAGTCGTTAGCGTGCAGAGGATGTATTACGCTTAATTGGAGTACTGACTCATGCCATACTTATCCTGATTACGAACTCTGGTACTATCCAACACTGCTATCTTAACCAGTCAATAGAATACATAAATTTGGAGTATTCCTTAACAAACGTTACAAATGTTACATATTAGTTACAGGTAGTCAAATTAATATTGGTACCAATATTGTAACGTACAACAAATAAATCAATAGGGACAGGCATGGGCAGCTTTTTCTTGTATCGATTGTTCACAAACTCTTTCACCAGGAAAATCACCGTCATACAGATCAGGGAGCAGATCAGCGTGGCCACATTCGTTTTCCCCAGCGACAGGAACACATCACGATACGTCTAAGCAAAATAAGACAACAAACCAAGGGGTGACTAATAATTGAATACCGTCATAATTAATTAATTAATTAATTAATTAATGGATTAATTACATAATACCAAGAGTACATAATGATTAGTGTCGGCGCTTAAATGATTCACAAAGTATCATGATCAAGAGCACATAATGATAAGAGTATGACACATTGTGCTGGCGAATAAACTAAACCGGGCTAATTTAGGTCCATCCAAATCATATTGTATATACCATATTTTACAGCTGCACTTACGAAATACAGTTTCCCTGGACCACTGTATCGACCGATACTGATGCCAAGGGCCTTGTCCACCTGAGCCGTGAAGACCATGATGGCCGCACCGGTCGTGAACCCGGAAACGAGCTGGTCCGACAGGTAGACAGAGAGGAAGCCCAAACGTAGGATGCCCATCAGCACCTGAAAAAGGCAATGCAATATAATGCAAACAAACAAACAAACAAACAAACAAACAAACAAACAAACAAACAAACAAACAATCAAACAAACCAACAAACAAATCCTGATTAACGCTCGTTTGCACCAAATAAGATTAAAGTTAAGGTTAAGACCGAGTTAACCCTGACTGCAGCAGGTTACGGAACACCGGGTTAACCTTATGGTTAAGATTAACGCTAACCCTCTGCGCCAACGCTTTTCAGCTCAGTGTTACGAAACCTAAAGGTTAACAAACGAGTTAACTTTAATAGAGGGTAGCCAATCCGTAGGGAGCCAGAAACAGTTTCCATCCAATCGGGAAGCGGTTATAGCCATCCATTTAACTCGGTGTTATCGGCAGGAGAATAAGGTTAACAGAATATTTTCTTGTACTGGACTTGATACAATGAAATACATACAATGATCTGGAAGGACACTGTAAAATTAATGCCAAATAAACCTTACCTCAATGTCCTTTCTGAATGGAACCTTCGTTTGAAGAGTCATCAAAGCTGTCGAAGAGGTCAAAGCAATTTTTGAGGAATTGAGTAATTTGTGGAAGCTTTTTCCGAATCGTCCTAGGGTCACTCATTTATTCAATTGTCACTCAGTACCTATATTTTATCTTAGAATTTAATTCAGGAATAAAAACATAGTAATATCCTTAGAAATAGTCGCGCTATAAGGGTTAACCCTACTCCCGCTGAGGGTTAACTTTTTGGTGTTTAACACCGAGTTAACCTTACGGTTAACACCGAGTTACGTTAATCTAATTTGGTGCAACGGTCTAACTGTGGGTTATCTCTTGTACGTAACACCGAGTTAAAAATGGTTGGTGCAAGCCAGTGTAAGCGACAATTCTGCTCACACAGGACAGAAGATTTAAATCCTCAATTCAACCAATCTGAGAGCCGCAATTTAAGATAAAATGTTTTGTCTCCTTTACAAATTTCACCGACTGCAATTAGTTTGTTTGGAACAACAAGCTATTTTCAGCAAACGTAACCAACTTTAAATCCTAGATTGTTGAGCTGTGATACCATCCAGACCATCCAATTCTCAAAAATTCCCAATTTCAATTTCTTCTAGACGACTAGATATTAAATTTTAATATTATGACAGTTACTGATTAAGCTCTGAGCTCACTAGAATTCCAAAAGACTTTCCTAAATTTTCTTAAATCTCACCTGTATAGCCCCCGTCAAGAAAGTGAGTGCAGTGACGACCTCAATTGCCGTCAACACGGAGCCATCTTCACGAATTATATATGGAGATGCCCCCTCATCTATGCCTGTCAAATTGTGCTCCAACGTCAGTAATTCGAGACTGCCCCCTCCGTCCGGATTCAGAACAACATCGTGAGCAGTCGGATCAATCTGCAGATCTTCCGGGACATAACGATAACGGACCGCCCCCACCATAAGACTGGCAACGGCGAAAGTACCTATAAAAACAAAAAGAACGGATACAACAAATTAATCTCCATTAATTAATTAATTAATTAATTAATTAATTAATCAATTAATTAATCTCTACGCTCCAATCGCTCCGTCAGCTGAGCTACCGAGGCTACGGTTGCAAATCAAGCTAGAAGGAGTTCGTATCCAAACTGAAGTGACAATAAACGCCACAAGGGCATCTAGACCATGACTAGAATAGGAATATTTTCAGCGGAGCGTAGGTACTTTTGAGAGTTTTGAAAGTGTGGGTGGCTTCGCGCCGCCCTCCCTCCTAGGGAGGGGGAAGACAGGGGGATTCCGAAAAGGGGGGGCAAGCCCAAGGCATAAACATACCTAAATTTTTAGAGAAAAATTAGCATGCTCAAAATGAGCTTATAATGTAAGTGCAGCAGAAATTAACTAAAAATTGAGAAGAAAAGTTTTTAGAAATTTTACCTCAAAACTTAACTTTCTATCGCTTTTGGGCGACCGCCAAAAATGTGGGGGGGGGGCTGTCGAAAAGTGAAGGCAACGTATCAAACAACCTACCAAGTGAAATGTGACCAGATGTTCCAAAGAAGACATAGATCAGACTGGGAAAGAAGGAGGTGTAGAGACCATAAACTGGAGGCATGCCGGCCAAACTTGCATAGGCCATCCCTAGAATAACAAACAACTGGCAATCATCACATTTCATTTCTGAGGTATATTGAATTGGAAAAAATAGTTAAAACTCATTTAGAAAAATTAGCCAACAACACTCATTGACAGATGATTGGCATTTTCTTGCTACGGGAACTGTTAAATTTTAGGTCAAGACGTTTCGCTCATCTTTACCTATGGTACCTTTACCTTTACCATAGGTAAAGATGGGCAAAACGTCACGACCCAAATTTTAACAGCTCCCCTGGCAAGAAAAGGCTAAAACCAGCTACCCTTAAATATGAAACGCCACGAAGAGCAAATAGATTAGAACACTAATTGACGCTGACAACGATTATTCAATACTTTTTGACGTGCCTAAAAAGTTAACACTTTCACACCTGAAAAGGTTCCGTGTTCTCTTAGTATCTTTCTCTAATCGAAGCTTCTGTTGTCTGGAACTAAGCTGCAGAGAAAGGTGAGAATGCATATCAGTTCCGAATTCTTTAAAAAGTCGAAGTAGAAATTGGCATTTTGTGGGGAAGGGTGAGGGGCTTTTGAAACGTGGAGGGATATATACGTATATATATACGTATATATATACGTATATATATAGTGGAGACTTCAAAAAGTGAAAGAAGGGCCGAACTGATGCCGTCCCATCCCATGATGCCAAGACAAAATTCTGCCTCAACTTCTAAGAGGAAATCGATACTCAAATTTCACAGTCTCTTCAATACGTATCGTTCCAACAAAATATCAAATAATAAAAGATTTAAAAACTGCGTATCAATTTTATTTAAGAAAAATAATTTTTGAAGTAAATGTGTTATATACCCTGGGGTATGTGCATGATTCCGACAGTGAGTCCAGCAATAATGTCGGGTATGGCGTTCCGTTTGATGTTGTACTTTGGGAGCCAGCCCAGTATGGGAACGTAGCGCTTCAGGGTCCGTCGGAGGGTCTTGGGACGAAAGCACTGACGCAGCCACTCCTGAGCCTGAACGCCCAGAGATCGTTGATCCGGCACATAGCCAAACACATCATCAAATTCTGGCTGAAAACAAGTATAACTGTGAGTGGATAATAAACATATAAACAAATTCAAAACAAATAGAATTAACTGAAAAAGTTTTCGAACCACTCAGTGAACATTCCATTCCATCATTTCTCAAAAAATCCTAAATCCACAGACGGACCAGCCACAACCCTGGTAATATATTTGGTAATACTAAGAAATCAAAATTACGTACGCATCCATATCCAATAATGAACAAGAAGGGTACGTTTGTCCGCATATTAAACAGGAGACTATTCAAGAGTACTAGTTTCAATAAGCCTCAAAAACACTCAGGAGTTAGCATGTCAGTTTTTCCATAATCTGAGCATATTCTAGGAATTTTTTCATGGGGATCTAAAAGTCCGACGGGCAAGGAGATTTATTCGGGAGCAGGGGCGGGCGATGTTTCAAAAAATATGCTAAATAATAGCGCTATTTTTCTAACATGTACAGTAAAAGTAGGTGTTTCAAAAGCAAGGAAGATTTAAAAAGGCAAAAGGATTTAAATTGTTTAAAAAGGCAAAAAATGAGTAAAGCCGAAGCCTGAAGTTTTGAAAATTTGGCAATACGATTTTTCAAGGCAAACTCTGGTTCAAAGTTGCACACTACGGTTTGGGTGGGGCGATCTTTTTGGAGAGAGGCGCGTTTGGGGGGAGGAGGTCGTTTATAGAGGGGGCCGTGATCCCTCCATAAAATAAGCCTAAATGATAATTATCTATACGATAAGTGCATACCAATGAACATTTTCAATAATATGTATTAATCTAACCTGGTCACGAGTGTAGGCTCAGCAAGACACATTAAACAATCACTTTTCTTTCAATCCATATTTAATTATATATAAGAGTTAATTTAATTAGTTAATTATTAATTAATTTTTCAGACCTATCAATCTGACCTGATCATAGGCACTTCGAGACACTTCCACCTTGAACTCCATGGGATCGTGTTCCACTGGGAGCGGGGAAAGCGGAGGCGGAGGAACAACCTGTTGAGGCTCATCGTCATCATCGTCTCCGCCAACAGTCATTCTAATTAATAAAAATTAATTTCAAATTAATCATAATTAATTAAGTAGAATCATTACATCACAGAAATTTGCTTACAAAAACGTCCCTCCAACCTCTTGCTCCAACTTATCTTTCCCGTTTATTGGTGCACTCACATTAGCCTACACTTTTAATGCTGTTTCAAAATTTGGTGGATTTGAAAAAGAATTGATAAAGATCTCACATATTTAGAAATAAATTTAAATGCTATTCTATATTTTCTTTTCATAATGTCTTTCATAGCGCAAGGATGCTGTTTCATTGTTTCTAACTACGTATATATTCCCATTCAAAATTTCTTAATTTCTTAATGGATATCAAATATACAGAAATTTTATACAAACATAAAGATTAAAAACTACGTACATGTGTCCAGTTTCAACAGCTACGTATGTATTCTGCTTTAAACACATGCACAACCTTACAGGATAGTTTTACGAAATTTTTCGGGAAGGAGGATCCTGGGTTTTTGGAATTTTCAGGAAGGGGGGGGGAAACATTTCCATAAAGCAGTCAAAAACTAGATTTTTGGTGCACTTCTCATGGATAAACGCAAAAGGTTCTCAACAACACCCGAGTTTAAGCTGAAAATTCGAAGCAGGAAAGTTTTTAACAAACGGACCTATTTCTGGCCAAAATTCAGGCACCCGGGGAGTCGCGGAAGAATAGGCGATCCCCCCAAATCCCGAGAAGCAGGGTATTTTTTACAGGGGGGGGGGGGCGGGGGCCCCCCCGAAATTGACCTTCCCCCCCCGAAAATGCCTTCCCCCCCCCGAAATCGTCCCCCCGGGATTTTGGTCTGCCCCCTTAATGAGGTCTACATTTTTTTTCAAAAATGGTCAAATTTTCAAAAATGTTCCGGCTTCGCCGGAGATTTTTTCGTAAAAATGGCTATTTATACCTTAAATCCTGGCATTTTTGAGAACTTTTTGTGTTTCACCATGCAAAATACGCCAAAAAATACCATTTTTTGGCTCTTTTTGGCAAAAAATGGTCCCCCCCCCGGGCCCGGGGGGCCCCCCCGGGAAGCCCCCCCCCCCCCAGGGCGTATCCAGGGGGGTGGTCCAGGGGGTCCGGACACACCCCTTTTCGGAAGATTTTTGAAATTTCCGGCTATTTTTGGCCCAAATTTGGCCATTTTTGTCAAAAAATTACGTCCGGACCACCCCCTTTTCATGTTGGATCCCCTCCTTTTCAAAATCCTGGATACGCCCCTGCCCCCCCCCCGGAAAAAAATCCCTAAAAAATACCCTGAGAAGGGCGATTTCGGGGGAGAAGTTGGGGGTACCAACCGGATTCTGCGGATGAACTACCATTCTGGAGGGTGAGCTTCAGGCCTGGGCGGGTGGGTGCAATCACCCCGTCCCCAGCAGACGAATGTACATTTACATGCACGTTCACGTACTGGATACGGGTAACGAAAAACACAATTACGTAATTAGACAGGATGGCTTATGTAATTATCACTTAAGGAGGTAATTTTCTTTGGGCATGTATTGTTGATTGACGGCCCAAATAAAGACGAACTTTGATGAAACTTTCTAAGTTATAATTTTCTAATATACGTATATATATATATATATAAGTTCTTTTAGCATTCTAACACCTTTAGCGAAATCCTGCTTCAAAAAGTCGAAGTTTTTGCCGATTTCTGACAGTTAGAGAGTAGCTGTGTATATATAGATATGATTATATTCATTCGAAATATCTTGCTGTGTTCTACATTTTTGCTTTTTGAAGTAACTTTCTAGCTTTTCGCTATCGTGAGATATTACCAATTTCCTATTTTGGCGCCCAAAACATTTCATTTCTGCAGAAATTAAACAATCCATTGTTTCTTGAGCTATCCAAGCCATTAAACTAAGGGCGTCAATTTAAAGATGACGATGATGCCAGATGCCAATTATCTGAGGCATGGTCATCTTTAAACTGCTACGTATCCCAAAGGCTGCTATCATAAAAATGCAGTTTTTGCATAAACACGACCAAATTTTTTCCAACGATTGTGGAGAATTTACGTAGCATGCAAGCTAGAGGTTTGCCTCTTAGCAGATGTGCTTTACACAAAAATACTCCGAACCCGTTTCAGTTGCCACGATTGCTGCTTTCTAGCCAAAGTGGTGGTCGCTTGCCAAAGTTGGGAAAAGTAGGCAGAAACCAGGTTGAGTATATATACATTTTACTTAATTTCTCCATTACGAAGAGCGATAGAGGTATCGAATGATCTATATAATCAATGTCTCTCAAAAATTTATATACTTCAATCAGCATCTGCGAAAAATCTGAAAAATTGCACTTCTCAAAAATCCGCTAAAATTTTTTTCGAAACCCAAAATTAGTTTCGTTGTATATATGTGTGTATATATATATATATATATTAGTGATGTGCGTCAAGAAATTTGCCCGCTCCGGAGCTCCGACCGGAGCGGGCTGTCGGAGCACCGGAGCTCCGGAGCTCGGCGGAGCTCCGACTGTTAGTGGAGGCAAAATTGTAAAAAATTCTGTTTAAGCTGAAAACAGCTTGTTTATTCAATAAAAAGCATGCCAACTCGCTGTATAGATACTTTTATCGCTTAACTGTTTATTTTTAGATGCTGATTTCTTTGCTACATATTATAAGTATGCATTTGTTAACCGTAGTTTTGATCTGAATTAAGTTCAGCTTTTGACCATATTTCACAGAATTCTTGGGTTAATTGATTGTGCATAGTGTTGCGCTTACATAAAAGCCCATATTAGTTTTTTACACTGCAGTTTATTTTAATGTTTCACTTTTTCAAGATTTGGGAAATTTAAATTTTATATATATTCCACATGAAATATTCAATATTTCATGCAGGAGTTTCATCAAATGTATACCAAACTTTTCAAAATCATGCATAAAATATTGCAAATTTGACAGACGTGGACCAGATTTCATTTACCCACTAGGTATTTAACTTATATATCATGAGGATGTATATATATAATCAAATTAACATTAACATACTATATAAATTTAAGCTAGCAGAATTCAGCTTGCAGATGTTGAAAGTTTACAAGGAATAGATTTAACGGCAAGGTAATATTTAATTGAATATCAACAAGTGCGAAATTTAAACGTTTTACGGAATCAAGTCTTAAATGTTTATCTTAGAGTTGTATTTAATTTTTCTTTTATTTACAAAATGGAAAAGTTTAAATTGTCTCCAGAAAAAGGAGCCGTCTTCAGAAGTACAAGAATGAAGGCTTGAGAAAACTGAAACATTTTTAAAAACAGGAGTACGACAACTATATTTAATATTTATTCCATTCTTACGTGCTGCAAGGAGAAATCGTGGAGTTCACGGAAAAATCATAGTTTCGAATTTTTCTTAGCACCTTCAAAGCTTGCAAAAGGCTGCACCGGGTACCCGGAGCTCCGGAGCTCCGGAGCAGAAGCCCGCTCCGGAGCACCGAAAATCGGAGCTCAGCTCCGGAGCTCCGTCGGAGCAGAGCTCCGGCGCACAACACTAATATATATATATATATATATATATATATATATATATATATATATATATATATATATATATATATACATATATATATATATATATATAGATGGCTTCTTAATATATCTGAAGGAAAGTATATAACCGCCCAGTTTCCCCATGCCGCGTGCGCACCTGGTGAGGCTGGGCGATTAACATATTTATGTTGGGGTTGTCAAAAATTTCTTGTGCAGTTTATTCACCTTTTACTTTGTTGTTATCACCTATTGTATTTTAATTTTGCAGATTTTATATTTTGCTTGATTTGGATATGGCTACTGGTCGATCTAGTAATTCGGCTTCGGACAGTCTCAGTATGTACGATTTCGAAACAACGGTCTCGGTTGATGGTAAGAAAAATTTTTTCCTACCACCTATCCTTACTGTTGTTTCTTAACTCCAAGTATATAATGAATGAGTAATCAAGGTTCAAAGCTGATGTCTCCGAAAGTAATCACTGGCATTTTTTTAGTGGGGGGGGCTGGGTTTACTTTAGGCGAAAAAAAGTTGGGGGGAGAGTGGGGGGGGGCCCACTAGTGGGGGGGGGGAGGTCGAAAAGTGGGGGGGGGCAATAAAATGGGCTAAAAATGCCAAAAACACCGTATAAAACGCCTGTTTTCTACATATACTGCTATAACTAAGCTTAAAAGTGCTCAAAAATTGAGTTTTAGCACCAAAAAAGACAATTTTTGACCAAAAATTTCCGGCGAAGCCGGAAAAATTTTGAAAATTTTGACCAAAAATCCTAAAAATTTGGCATTTTCTGGGCACCTTAGGGTGAGTGGGGGGGAAGAGGTCGAGTGGGGGGGGAGAGGTCGAGTGGGGGGGAACCCGAAAAGTGGGGGGGGGCTCCGCCCCCCCCCCCCCCCCCAGTAAAGTAAACCCAGGGGGGTGGGGGTGGGGACCCCCCCAACTTTTCGGTCCCCTCCCCACTTTTCGGAGCCCCCTCCCACTTTTCGGCAAGCCCCCCCACTTTTTTGGGGGTCGCCCATAAGGGTCGAAAAATTAAGTTTTTGAGGTCAAATTTTCAAAAATTTTCTGAATTTTTAGCTAATTTATGGACTTGTAAGTTAATTTTAAGCTTAAAAACAGCGATTTTTTGTGTTTTTACCTAAAAAATGCTAATTTTCGCTAAACAGTTTGGTATTTTATAACTTGGACTCCCCCCACTTTTCGGAAGCCCCCGCCCCCCCCCCCACTTCTCCTCCCTAGGGGGGGCATGCCACCCCCACTTTTAAATCCCTAAAAAAATGACAGAATCACCACCTTAAACTAACCCTGCACTGGTAAACTTTGTTAGCTTTATGAACATATTTGTTGAATTGTATTACGTACGTATATCAAGTGATCATGTTCTAACGTTATATATACGTATTATACATATACGTAATAAAATTAAACTATATTTATATGCTGTCTAGACTCACCTAACAACAGTTCCATTTTCAGTCGGCACTATGCGCGCCATGGTCAAACTTATTATAGTTATTTAAAAATGCGCAACTTCTCGTCAGATAGGATAAAGAATAAAATATAATAATAACAAATCAGATGAATACGTATATCAAGTAAATAGGAACTAAAAAATCAATTTAACCAAATTTGTATATAAGTGCTAAATCATGCAAATTTCCCAGTTAGCAAATCATTAAAACTCAAAATTGAACACACACAATACAAAATGTATATATACAAACTTAAAAGGAGTCAAATATGCGTTCACGGAAGTTTAAAGACACAAGAGAAAGTATATATAGTAAGAAAAAAGTTGCCCGCAAAATGCAATTCACGCTCATTAAGACATCAAACAAACCAAATAACGCCGGTGTAAAGAAAAGGGGCACAAATTCATGGCACAATGTTTCCAGTGCAAACAAGAGATTAAATGCCGAAAAACCGTTAAACAACTGAACTAAAATGTCAAGAACTGTAGAAAAACCGAAGCATAGGCGTTTCTCTTTAAACAATTTTAAGCCTAACCCACATAAATCATACTACTAGCAAATTAATTTACACAAATCGCATGTCAAAACGGTCCTGTTGCAAGAAACTTCCAGAACTCCTTCTGCAAGATTGTTATGTAAACTAAAGCCATTTATTATATAACTAATTATATATATATATGTATATCTGATTTTTGTATATATACATACGTTAGTTGTGTGATATAGAAAAAAACGGAGGCGGCCCTACGTGTTCAACGAACTAGAATAATCAAGATTTCATAAATTATGTACAACAATTAAATTATTAGTTTAAATTAGTAATTAAGAATTCAATTTAAAAGAAACTAAAATCTGAGCCTCCCTTGCAGGGTATTTTTTACAGGGGGGGCCCGAAATTGACCTCGCCCCCCGAAAATGCCTGCCCCCCCCCCGAAATCGCCCCTTCCCGGGATTTTTGCTTCCCCCCCGAGGGATTTTTTGGAGACCCAAATTTTTGCCAAAAATAGGCAAATTTTCAAAAATTTTCCGGCTTCGCCGGAGATTTTTTCGTAAAAATAGCAATTTTTATCTTAAATCCTGGCATTTTTGAGAACTTTTTGCGTTTCACCATGTAAAATACGCCAAAAAATACCATTTTTTGGCTCATTTTTGCAAAAAAATCTCCCCCCCCCCTAAAATTAACTCCCCCCCCGGGCCCGGGCCCCCCCCCCGGGAAGCCCTCCCCCCGAAAAAAAACCCTAAAAAATACCCTGCCTTGGTTGGGCGTTTCTTAATTCTGTCAGGCATGAATAATTATACAAGTTCAATCGACTGCGGTTTTGCGAAACTCAGGCGCATTTGTCCGAATGGCATGGAGTGTGAAAGAAGTGTCCCATTAAATGTCAAACCTCGCACATCATTTGGATTTTGGATACTGAGTTGGAAAGAACTACCAGGTTCTGAACATATATACCTGTGCAAGGTATCACTAGGCAGGCCGGCGGAATTTTGGTTGTCTATCTTCGGAAACGTCATAAAAATTAAATCCGGAGAGTGAAGTAAAATTATATATAAATGTTACGGGCAGATGAGTAAAAGTCGGACACTTCTGAAAGTGTCCAGACAGATATACATTTTTTCAACAAGACCCAATTTTGCAACATCAGCGTATCGAGTTCTTTTGGTTCCACAAACCAGTCTACACTTCTGTACTTCTTACTGTACTTCTGTACTTCCAGACTTTGTCCCTATTATAACATTTTCTAGCTATTCGAGCGCTTTCGAATAACTGGCTTTTTCCTACAGGGGGGGGGGGACCCAGAAATTCGTTCCCCCCCAGACTTGGGTCGCCCCCCCAGAATCGCCGCCCCCCAGGATTCGGGCCTTCCCCCCCCCAGAACTCTAAAGTGCCCGGAAAAATAGGGTTTTGAGGGTAAATTTTGAAAAAATTTTCCGGCTTCGCCGGATTTTTACCTATTTTTAAGCATTTTTAGCTATTTTAAGCTTAAATTTGAGTTAAAAATAGTTAATTTTTTAGCTCAGCAGCAAAAAATAGCTACATATTTTCAGGCATTTTTAGTAAAATTTTTCTTCCCCCCCCAGAAATCCGAGCCCCCCCCAGACCTGGGGGGGGACCCCCCCAGACTTCCCCCCCCCCAGAAATTTTTGCCTAGGAAAAAGCCAGAATAATACGGATACGAGCCCGATCCGAAAAGTTTCCGTTTTGAGTCATTTTGACCATTTTTTGCCATTTTGGACCAATTTGAGGGTTCGTCATTAAAATTATGAAATTCTGGTGCTTTGACCCTATTACAATTTTTATTTATTCAACAAAACTTTCGAACGAGACGCAGATCTGGCGGTTTCCACCACCTTGAATTTTCACCATACGCAACATCACCGACCGTATATATGTATGTATATATAGAGGACTTTCGCATGTCGCATCTGGGTGAGCCCCCCTAGGTGTCCGGGAGCACTTCACCTCACCCCTACTCACATGCCAAATTTTAGGCATATCGGTTCAGCCAAATTCGAGAATGACGGGGGGCAAGAATCGGAAGAATAATAACGAACATACCCAAATTAAAGGGTTGTCTTTTTTGGTAAAAAAGCGGCAACCCAAAAATAAGACTAAAGTGTTGAAACCAGCTATAAAACCAAATATACGTATTGCACCGTTAGTTCATTGTTTAAAAATTTACGCAAGTGTTCAACCCTGGCTCGGAACACATAGATAATTTACTCATCTGCCCGTAACATATATATCATTTTCGGCATATTTTTAATATACGGTACATAAATTGAGGCAAAAATCTGGGACTAGCCATCCCCGGTTAACCCTCCCCATTAAAGTTAAAGGTTATGGAGAAATTCTCCACTCTAATGCAGGATCCGTGCTGGTGCTCATACCCGGTTTCATTGCCCTTGAACCTGGTGTGTGCGTACCTCGAATGATGACCGTAAAGCCGGGTTCACACTGGAGTCTTAAGTCGCAAGTCTTAAGTCTTTAGGGCTTAAAACTTGGGAAATTGGTTCACACTGAGTCTTAAGTCGTAAGGCCGTAAGTCTTAGGCTGCTAAAGACTTAAGACTTAAGACTCGCTTGATTCACACTGCAGTCTTTAGTCGTTAGTCTTAAGGTTTTTAGCTTGCTTAAGACCTTAAGACTGGACATGAAATAAATTTATCTCTTAAGACTTAAGACTTACGACTAAACACTAAAGACGTCAGTGTGAATCAAATCCAGTAAAGACTAAAGACATAAGACTTAAAACTAACGACTTAAAACTAAAGACTTAAGACTCCAGTGTGAACCCGGCTTAACCGTGGAGAACGGGCCAGCTCCTCATGGCAGGTGCCTACATACACAGTCTCATGCTACCTTCCCACATTCGTGATACCAATTTACTGACCAACTAAGGATGGATAGCTGGGTTGCTAGAGCCCACGGTAAATCGATATATATATATATATGCTCAGTCCCTTGCTCAACGGGATTCGGGAAAGCTTTGTGGCGACGCGGATTCGAACAACTATTCATGGGATTTGAAGTTCAACGACTTTACCACTCGGCCACAAAGAGCACACCCTCCCAAATGCTCAGATCAGGTCATGACTTTAATTTGTTTACATACTCTTTGGAATCGGATAGTTAGGTTTGTCCTGTGTGAGCTACCTTTAAAATAGATATATACATACGCTTATATACGTAACAGAATCAGAGTCCGAAATTAAATAATTAAAAATTAGACAAATTTTGAGTTTCTGAGACAAAAGTGTCCAAAATTCTGAGAACATTTAGGACGGGGTTTCAAAACAACAACCCAGTATATATATACTTCATTAACTAAACAAAATTCTGCTTCAAAATCAACTAAGCTGTCGACCCCTCTCCAGGCCTGGAGGAAGTGAGAAAAGTTGTCTACATGATCCCGCGTCTTCCGTTAATAAATACGAAAGCGAAATAACAAATACCGAACTCTAACCCAACCGAATGTTCAGGTTACTGAAATTCCCATTTTTAAACCTATTTAAGATTTCTTTGGCCAGGCCGAGACAGAAAACAAAAACAATTATTCATAGATCGTCAAAAAGTGGGTTTATTAAACCCTTAAAAACAATAAGAAACCGCAATCCAGTTATCAGGGAAGACAAATCAGGTGTTTCTGGTACACTAAGATCTACCACTCCTGTTTTGGAGAAAAAGAGGGCCAAGAAATTGACACAAGCTACAATGTAAACAAACTACGTCAAGAAAATGTATATCTCAATCTGCAAAATTAAATTTTAAAATTTTCGAAACAAAAACAACCACAATTAATGTCGCCCAGTTCAAGTGATCTCAAAAATTTAGTTGTTTTGAAGGGATTCCGTCGGCATAACCCATTCATTAAAATGGCCTTCTTGTCAGGGTTAATTTACATAGAATTAACAGTTTGGCATTAAGACAAACAAGACACGTAACTTCAGTCAAGCGAATCTACTTTAAAAACCGCAACAAACATAACGAGGGACCTGGCAATAAGTCTCAGACAAAAACAATGTTAAAATAAACAATAAAAACTTAAAATTGATAACATTTTTAAAACATAACACACAGTAGACAACGAAAAAATCTCCAAGACTTTGTACAAAATTATGTAAGGATAAAAGGTTCCCCCATGGACCCGAAATTCGGCTGCCTTCTAGCAAATAAAGTTACAATAATCTGTCAGAATCTTTTGTTTTGTAGTAAAGTTGAATTTTTGTATCATATCATTTCCAAATCACATGAAATTTTGTCAATGAAACTAAGCCAGGGCGTGGCGGTTTCAAAATGCTGCAGACTCATTCAAACTGTTTTCAATAAGAATCGTACGTAGTAACATTAAACGTTGCAATTAAAAAAAGGCAGCAACACATAAATAAATGTAACAATTTAAAACAGATTTTTGTAGACAAAAGAGGGGCGACAGAGAGCCAGTCATATAGAAAAGTTAAAAATATATATCAATATAAATTATAAAAAGTACGTATATTATGAAATAAAAAACGAACACAAACTCAAAACTACAGTTTAAGGAGCAAGTATATACGTAGGATCTTACAAATTGAAACTAAATATATACCAAAAGACATGCAACCAAACTTTCCCGGGTAGGCAGGCACTAATTGCCCCCACTTGTCAATTAAACTAAAGGACCTGCACTAAAATACGTACACATAAACAATACAAAATATTTTTGAAAAAGGTTTAAACTGGATAATTTTTACAATCAAGGATCGTTTCCAACGTAATGATGGATTAAATGAATCTGGAAAGTGACAGAAAAAAGATCAAATAATCATAAATCATCACACAATACCGCAAAAAAAGAAGTAGACATCTGGGAAGGGCTGAAAAGCGTACTTCTCCTAATAAATAGCAAAATTCCGAAACAATTTTGGCATCATTAGTTGCATGATTTGTCACGCTTATATATATATATATATATTCTAGGCCAAAATCTATGGGGGGGGGCTCGAAGAATCGAGGATTGTGATTTAAACTTTTTGGTCGAGCTAGAATATCACAAATTTTTAGGATCTTGCTAAATCCTACTCGTTTGGGGTAGGAATAGCTAAAATGGGGTCATCCGTATTAAAATGCCGCTAATGGTAGAAAACAAGGTTAGTAGTATAGAGTCAGCATTTCGACCAGTAATCCCTGGATTGAGATTCTCCACCCACAGTTCCTGGGCCACTACCCATTTTATTGAACCTTATCACCCTTCATCAGCCCATAGCCCACCCTCTTTTAGTTTTAGCCCATAGCCCACCCATAGCTTCACCCTATAATATCACCATCCCTCTGAGTTCCTCCCCCGGGGCTTGGGACCCGGC
>JASAND010012484.1:0-77877 GCA_030248195.1 Trissonchulus latispiculum
GTGGAACATTATTTCAGCCAAAGGACCACAGTTAGAGTCAATATTATGGTCATCGTTGACTTGAAAGGCGCTGCACCACAGCTTACCACCGTGCGTGAAATGGGGCAGTTGAGACGCTTCGAACAGTACTGTCTCACTATAGCTTACCTGAGCTTACTTACTATACTTAATCACGGTTGTAACTTGTAAGCTAAATTACTAGAAGCGAGTTAAGCTTTCTGCTATCACGTTCTACTTACTTATCACAGGCGTGTCCTCCAAAAGTACACTCATATATGAGACCGTTAACATCAGGATTGCTAAAGAGGGGTTGTTCAGAGCTGTCCAAATAAGCTGTTTGAAAAATCTCTTCGGCAACAGGAAGCACAGCCCGAAACTGATTCCCCTCTTCCGTTTCAAATATAAAATAATGAATTACGATCATGGTCTAAAACGATGTGATAGTTGCAATAACTGACAATTTCATTTCTTGCATAAAAAAACACTTATAGAAAATAAAACACTAAAAGTAGTTTCCTAGTTAGGAAAGGTCAAAGTTAGCAATACTTTTCACCTTGCAGAAATGGTAACACTTCTTTCGCTGGCATGCATTATAGATGTCATGAGGTATTACCAGTAATTATTTATTATGTTGACTAAACACTTGCTAACCATAGAGCGAGTGAGGAGCTTAAGATATTCTGTAGTAAATGGAGCTGACGAATACTGAGAATGGAAGCTTGGTAGATCACCCAATAACTGTGCTGTGCCAAGCAAATCTAAATCAATTGCTGACTCCATGCCATTTTGTCCTGCCTTCCAATACATACCTTCATGGTCTAAAACAAAAGGACTGGTATTGTTAATGTAAATCAGTAGTCTGACACTGTATAATCTCGCGGAGCTGCTTTGTAGCCAGGCCAGTTTGTACTACTTCGATATTACTAATAACCTTTCCACACTGCCGAATAGTAAGTAGGCAATGATAGTAAATTGACCTTGCAGATCCTTATTGCTGTATGGAACACCTGCAGGCTTTCATCTATATCTGTCCTTTCGTAGTAGTTGACATCCCTTTGCTGTATATCGGCTATATTAAACCTTAATGTTGAGTTGACTACTTTACCAAATGCCCCAACTACATACATGATAACAACATGCATGCAGTGCAGTAAAGGAAATCTTCATTATTTACCTTGTCTACATATGTTTACTACGACGTCCTGAATTTGACAGATTCAGCTGCTTTTCTAGGTGCATGGTGTATGGGTGAACTAAGCACTTATCCTGGCAAGTTAATGTGTGACTACGCAAGATCCAAACTCGGTTTCTTCTTTACTAGACAGTTTTTCTTGGATAAGAATGAAGCCAGATCATTAACCTAAAAGCAGCAGGAGGGACGTGCTGAATTTGTACATTATGTGGTGATTATAATACAATGTTGATAATGGGTTAGAAAGCATAGCAAGCGTAATAATCGGTACTATCTCATGCCCTGTTAGGATGTAATTCTGACAGGAATCATGTTATTCTTTAAAATAATTGAATAAGCCTAATCTTTTTAGTCTTAACACTTTATCACATAACAGTATCTAAGCTCTGTAACAAGGGTCAAACAACATGGCTTTTGTCCGTGCTAAAAACTATTGGAATGGTCCTACTCTAGACATCCGGAGTTTGTTTCTAACTCAAGTCCGCTACGTCATGGCAGAGGCCCTCAAAAATATTTCCTGTCCGTTTGCTTCTACAACATTACACTGATGCAAATGTAAAGGGTTGAAATCAGGATTGAAAGATGTGAGGGGCTGAAAAAGTGTCCAGAGTGGGGATCATACCGCCATTCTTTGGTTTAAAAGAGAACGCTCTACCTCTGTGCCACACCCCCGTTTTTCGTAATACTGATGTTCAGCAAAAACTTCTGACCAAACTTATATCTTTACAAGGCAATCGAATGATGTTTGAAGAAATGCTGGGTGTGGATGCTGATGTGGAACTGATTGTTTGCAAAAAAGCTCAGCAATGTACTGTGCGATGATCCAGATATCAAGTTTCTACACCAAAGGGTAATTCAAGTCAGGACAAAACGTTTTAGCTTCGCGAAACAAAAATTTAATGGATAATCAGCTGTCCTTCAGAAAGTAATTTTCTAGACAGGGGGTCAATATAATGAAGCGATTTAACACGGTTAAATCACTAACCCGGGATAAAACCGGATTATCAGCCCTAACCAAAAGCCGGGTTTCGCTAATAAGATTAGGCAAGGAGCTGATGTTAGCCCTTAAACCAATGTTGGGTTAGGGTTGGGGTTAACCATTAACCCAATGTTATAACAAAGCTTGGGTTTAAAACCTGGTTAATATTGGGATTAAATTCCAATTCAAACCCTAGTCCGTGAGGAGGGTTAGAAGTTGAAGATCAGAATTAGATTTCGATTAGGATTAAATTTTGAATAAAAACGGAATGAAAATGTTTTGAAGACTAGTTTAAAATAGTGAAAATACAATTTCCATATAGCTTTTATTCGTGGGGTATTTTTAAACTTCATTTTCGCTGCAAATTTATTATTTGCAGTTGTCATGAAAAATTCTGAAAACGAGGATTTGGTATAGAAATAGACTTAACCCCAAAAATACCTGGGTTAAATCCTCGATACATAGCTGACTTCGCTGATTCCCTGAGCTAATTGGGGTTAAAAGTGGCGTTAACTCTAAGGATAACCGGGTGAAGATAACCTAACCATACATGGGCAATGAACCTGGCTCTAGCCTGCACAGACTTCGAGCTCACTGCGCGGGGAGGTCAAATTTTTAATTTTTCACGAATGTGTCTACTGTGGTTTTTACAAAGCTCTGTTTTTGCCACGCAGCTTTCAAGCCCCTTTGTGGAAAAGCTTGTTTCTATAGTTTTCGTATGCGATGGCTTGGAAATTGACAAATATTTGCTAAAATATGCATAAACTAGCCCAGATTGTTGTTTATAGTTGCGTATATTATCTTTTAATTGCTATAAATAACCATCTTTAGTTGTTTATAGCTAATTCATAGCCATTTTTCGATTTGTTTTCAAAAATTTTCAGAAAGTGCAAAACATTTTTTCAAAAATTTTGCATTTTTTACTTGGTTTGGTTGGACCCAAAAGAGCCCAAACTACGGTAAATTGTTTGAAGAAATTAATTAAGAGCAGTCTTGAAATGCCAATTGCCGAGTATTTCGGTTGCGTATTTTGGGTTTTGACTGCTTATCTTTAAGCGTTCGACTGCGAATTCAACCCAACGTTTAAGCTACTGACGAATAAATGTAATGGAAAAAGCAGCAGTTTTTTGAAAGAAATGTAATGGAAAACACGCGCAGAGGCTCGAAAGGAAAAGTAAACGAAAACACGCCGACGGCGCAAAATTTTCTATAAGAATGTAATGGTCAACGCGATGCAGGCGTGAAACTTTTTAAATAAGTGTAATTGAAAACGCGCCAAGGGCAAAGCCGGCCAAGACATTTTGAGACCATTTTGTTGCACGGGATAAAATTTATTTGCGCGAGGTAAAAATTTGGATGCGCGGGATAAAAATTTAATGCGCTTTATTGCTCGGGGGAGAACATTTTGTTGCGCGGGAATAACTTTTAATGCACTTTGCTGCGCGGGGGTAAAAATTTTGTTGAGCGGGAAAAACCTTTATGTGTTTCGCTGCGCGGGGGTAAAAGTCTTATTGCGCGGGAAAAACCTTTAATGCACTTTGTTGCGCGGGGGTAAAAGTTTTGTTGCACGGAGATACAAATTTGTTGAGCAGGATAACATATTGAGGCGCTTTCCTGCGCGGGGTAAAAATATCACTGCGCGTGTATAAAATCTTGAGGCGCTTTCCTGCGCGGGGTAAAAATTTTACTGCGCGGGGCTAAAATTTATGCTGCGCACTGCGCGGGGGTAAATTTTCTCTAGCCTGCACATGTGCAGGAGTTGTGCAGGCATTGCCCATGCGTGAACCTAACTCAAAAATGCTTTATAATACTGGGTTAACCCCAAGGGTTAACCTAACTCCAAATTTTCGGGGTTAACCGGGTGAACCCAAAATGAACCCGGGTTAGCCATAACCCCATTTTTATAACATCGACCCCAGGGGCAACTCAACCCAAAAGTATAAAAATGGGGGTTAGCGATACCCGGGTTTCGCTAGAGGGGTAGGGTTAGGGTTAACCCTTAACCCAGTGTTATAGCAAAACCTGAGTTTCAAACCCGGGTTAAAGTCGTCATCAAATCTCAACCCTCCTCAGTGAGGAGGGTTAGAAGCTAGGCTCTGGGTAAAACATCCATAGAAATTTTTTGAAAGCTTGCATTTGATGGTGAAAATATATTTGCCACATTGCTTTTCTCCGTGGTGGACTTCTTTAACGCCATTTTTACTGTATTGTTTGCAGTTCTCACGAAAAACCTAAAAAGTCAAGATTGGAGTTAGGAATTGAGTTAACCCATAAATGACCGGGTTAAATCCTTGCTGGCTGAGTAAGCTGCTTCCTTGAGCTAACTGGTACTCTAAGGATAATCGGGTTAAGCTAACTTAACAAAAAGTGAATATAATATTTGGTTAACCCCAAGGGTTAATAATGCAAGAAGTTAGTGGTTATTCTCGGATGACTCAAAATATATACAAACTGTTTACCTTGGATTGCATGTGTCTGTGTGCAGGCAACTGAACTTTGTGGATTGTTGGGCCTTAGGAATTGACATGTAGTCATACGAAAATTTGCATTGTTACCGAAGTTAACCTAACCCCAAAAATGCTTTGGGGTAATCCCAACTGTTAACAAAGCACTAAAATTTCTGGGTTAACACCAAATTGGACTTAACCCGGTTATCCTTAACCACATTTCTATACCATCGACCTGTGATTAGTTTATGCCAAGCTTTGTTTTGACACTGCTTTCAATCTTTTGGTAGCAGAAAATTTTCCTAACTGTTTGCATTATCCTATGTTTAACACATGTGGGAATCATCTTTGTAGGGTTAGTGTGAATAAATCAATGAATAAAAACTGTGAACGTGTCTTGTTTCATAGACCCATGGGGAGTTCAAAGTATGTGAAAATTGGAAAATCGTTAATGGTTAAAAATCGAAACCTCCACCCCTCCGTAAACTATTATTGCGGTTATTTGCGGACGACTTAAAATATATCCAAAGCAGTTTACCTTGGCTTGCATGTGTCTGTGTGCAGCCAACTGTAACTCCAACTTTGTGGACTTCTGGGATCTGTGCTTGTAGGAATTGACATGTAGCCATAAAAAAGATTTGCGTTGTTACCAAAGTAATACATTTGTGTTGGCGTCCACAGTAGTGGTCTGAAACGAATAGTGGCAGCATTACAAAGAAAAGCAAAATCTACATCCATAGTGCTAATCAGATAACCGTAACAAGTTCTTTTATTCGTATTTTATATATTCTAGCCATTCATTAATGTTGTTTATGTTTACGTGAAACCGGATAATACCTTGTAACTTCGCAAATTTGTGACTATTTAGTATGAAGCCATCACACTTTAATATAAGAATGAAGGCTAAGACGATACGGCCTTCTCTTTTGAAAGTGTGATGACAAATGTATTGTGTGCTTAGCGTTTCCACCTTTAAGGAAAAATTATTTCACAGTTCAAAGTTAATGAAAGTTGCTACTTGCTTCACATATATCTCAAAATTCCTCAGCTGCTGTGCATCAACAAAAACAGGAGGTGTTGCATTTGCATGTAGCTGTTGACACTTGTTTACTGCTGATGTGCCCGTAAACAAAGGTTGTTCTCCAGGATACAGGCGATAGCAAGCTCTGTCTCCCCTGAGCCAGTGTTTGGGGCACGCTGAAATCGCTACTCGTGAACTTGGAGCGGGAGAGACACCTGGATCATACAAAAAACTGTATATGAATATGTATATGCAAATGCATATGTTACGCTGAAAACCCGAAATTATACTTTAAATATTCATTCTTATTCAAAACGCGAAATAGATGATCCCTAGCAGTACAAAACTCGAAATAGGATATTGTTTAATGTTTCTCAACAAGAAAAGATCCATTTAAACTGTGTCAATTACTAATAGTAATATAAGATTAACGGCTTCAGACTTATTAACGCAGGTAAGTGGAGCATTTCTCATAGAGAAACATTAAACAATATTCAATTTCGGGTTTTGCATAAAATGGCTGTTCCATTCGCGAAAAGTTTTATTTCGGGTTTTGAACGCAGCATCTATATACATGTATATTATATGTCGTGGTCTTTTTGTGAAATTGGTCTTTTCTCGAAAAGACCATGGATTTCGGTCTTTTCACGAAGTGCTCTGTCGCATTGAGAAATTAGCTTAAACTATGCTCATTTCTTCTTCCAGAACTTCTGCCACTTTTCGTGACGAGAACGTGCTTGTTGGGCTTTTTCCGAAATAAGATTTATCATAACAATATATATATATATATAACCTGATTCATTTATGATGCAAAATTTATGGTGTCTGATCTGTAATAGCAAGCCATTAATTTTCTATATTCGTAGTTTTAGTGAACCCTTGAAAGGTTTTAATTTTCGTGGTATCAGTGATCACTTGAAGGCTATTAATTTTTATAGTTTTAGTAATCACTTGAAACCAACCTGCAGGTAGTCTGTTATTCCGTTGTTGTCGTTGTCTACTTAAGAATGTGCTTTTTTATTTTTAGTATTCACTTAACTTATTTTATATTCAGTTAATATTGCTGGTTTTATTTATATATTGTGTTTATGTTATCTTGATAAGTGTATAGCAAGCTTAACAAAAAGATCACCTGAAATTTTAAAAAAATCACCCCACCCTGACTACCAGGAAAGTTGCAGTGATCAGATTTTTCGCATGGTGATAGCCACGCATCTCGATATTACAGCCTGGAGTTTGAGCAACTAGGCCCACTCCATGTGTGCAGGGCAGACCATTAAGTGACGGGACCCAAATATGCCTCAGAAACGTTCCTGGCCGAAGTTGGAATTTCTGCTGCCACTTAGAAGGGAAAACTCCTAGGCAATCCAGATTGTACATATGACATGTCCTTACTGTGCGCTAAATGTACATATGCAGAAGTTTCCAGTCGGACATCTGAGTCCTGTGGTGGTTATCTTTTTCTTAAAATTTAAACAAATAAAAAATCACTTTCATACTTTGTTACTGAAGTAGGAATAACAGCTAGAGCAAACCTAACGTCACATTTGAGCTCACCGACCTCGAAAACACTTATACCCATTGTTTTTGTGGTTGTCTGACACTTCTGGGAGTACAACCTGGTAACCAACCGAGCCTGAATCGTCCGACGGTAAACGTGATTGCAGAAGTCAGTATTAGCCTATAGTTACCTTAAAATGAATGCTAAATTTGAATTCTGCAAATTAGAAACCCCCTAGGACATGTTTGTAGCCAATTTGGACTGTCCAGCTGGTATCTGTGAAATACCTTTCAAATGGCATTTTTGAACCACCAGACGTCATACTTTACGCTGCCGGATGCCATCAGTGATCAAGATTTTTCCGGGGCCAGTTGCCCTTGTTGAAAACAAGGTTAGCGATTTTGGGTTCCAAATACGTTTTTTACTGCGCTCTGTCTAAAACTGATGAGAAAGTGTCGCTAGCTGTTATTTGATCCGATCCGCTACTGATTTTTTAAAGGGTGACACTTTTGTTAAAGCTTTAACAAAAAATCACCGACTTCCGTCTACTGCAGCTGACTGGTAGTAACGTAGAGCAACGAAACTGGGGTGGTTTAAAGCTACCCAAGACCTGTCGATGGGTCTCAAAGTAATCGATTTGGTTTAGTTTTGCGAAAGTTCCAGTCAAAAAACCAAATTTTGATCCTTTCTGTTAAGCTTGCTACACTAGTTGTGCAAAGTGTACACAAATTATGATTTGTATGATTTGTATGAAGCTTTCAATTGATCACTGAAGCTACGAATATTAAAAACAATTGTTTACTAATACACGTCAGACCCCATAAATGTTGCATCAGAAATGAATCAGATTTCAGAAAAATAGTTATGATTTGACATATTTCGCAAAATGTCCAACACGCTTAGTTTTTTCACGAAAGGACCGGGCTGGTTGCAGAAATGAGCACAGTTTATCAATGTGACCGTGCACTTAGCGAAAAGACCGAAATTGTTGGTCTTCCGCAAAAAGACTACGACATTTATAGATGAGCCGACTTATGAGTAGTTCAGGTATTGAACCGTTGTCAGCGGACTAGTGTTGTGCACCGGCCCAGTCTAGACCGGCTGGCCGGCGGCCGCCCGCCGGCCGGCCGGCCGGTGACAAGCCGGCCGGTCAAATGTGAAGCGACAGACCGGCCAGTGACAGTTTCTGCAGCTTATCGAATTAAAATTGCTAAAATCTGCCCTGAAAACTATCAAACATCTTAATTTTTATTTGTATTTTGGATAACCCTGCGAAAATTTGCACCTGCCGGCCGGCCGGCCGGCGAAGGCCGGTGCACCGGCCGGCCGGCGTCGCGAGCTGGGCCGGCCTTCGCCGGCCGGCCCACGAAATATTGGTGAACAACGCTACAGCGGACAACCTTGAAAAATCAATTTGCTTCATATGTTCTAATATCATTAGGTTTGTTAAGCATAGTAAAACATGTAAATATGAGCCTATGGGTGCTGCGTGCGTAAGGTCGATTTATGTGATTTCGCCATATCAGTTGAATGGTAAGTTTTGATCCTTGATGGAACTGAAAGATACTGACGTATTATAATGCACGTTTTGCTTCTCAGTAATCATAGAGTGTAAGTAATCTTAGAGTAATCCCGTATGTGATTGAAAAAATGAATTTTCCTTAGCTCCCGTGTAGTTTTCCAAAATTGTAGTTTTCGGATCACTGACCCCATCCGTCGAAGGTAGCGCGGAGTAAGTTTATTCGAGCTGGAGGGGTTTTTACTGCGAGGCGGGATGCAATTATTGATAGATCATTTTTAGGATCACAACAAGCCTGTTGGCCGAAAATGAGCAAAAAAGACCACGGCATGTGGATGTCTCACGGTTGCAATAGCCTGCCAACTCGTTCATTGAAGAGTCTGAAGGACGTGGGTTTGCGACACAACGGACAGCTATGAGGAACAGTACCTATGAAATGTAGCAATTATTGCTATAATATTCACTGTGTCAATATTGAACAGTTTTTGGAATTACAACAAACCGCAGACGCTATATCTGCGTGGGTCTGTAGCAATAACAGTTACGCTGAATATTTATTGGTTTGTGACAATAATTTCTTTCACTGTAAACTGTTATTCTGTTTTACCAGTTTGTTAAGTTTAAGAACATAAGTTACAAACAAAACATGCTGTACCTTTTGCAACAGTGCGCCCAGTTGCCTTAGCACAAACCGTTGTTTTGTTGCAATATTCGCGTGATATACTGTTGCCACATATGTCCATGCATTTTTGCAAGCAATTCTTGCATGGATGAAGACTTATAAGGCAATAACAATCCGCCCCAGCTGCAGCTAAACGTATCAAAATATCGAACGTCCTGAGTGCTAGAACCTTTCCAATGTAATAGGCAATTGCTCTAATTCAAGTTAGCTAAGCGTATGCAAACTTGCGTTGCTGTGATTGCTGTTCCTGTTTATTGGAATAAAATCAACGCTGCACCTAGATAAAATTATTGGAATAAAATCAACGCTTCTGCTTGGTTCGCTACTTAATTCCAAGGCAATTGACGACTGGTTCAATTGGCTTTTAATCAATCAACTTGTAATCAACTTGTACATCAACTCAAGCTTGAAACCTAAGGAATCGTGTCAAAAATATGCTTAAAATCTATCGTGT
The DNA here is from genome assembly GCA_030248195.1 of Trissonchulus latispiculum. Classification (NCBI taxonomy): domain Eukaryota; kingdom Metazoa; phylum Nematoda; class Enoplea; order Enoplida; family Ironidae; genus Trissonchulus; species Trissonchulus latispiculum. The sequence continues at coordinate 9,796 of JASAND010012484.1, forward strand.
ACACGATTCATTTCCACGATCGTGTTCATGCTGGAATCGTATAAGCGGCTTGTTTTGGTGTCGTCTGATTTGAAATTTGTTGCTAAGCCTTAAGCCACTGCTTTGTCACAGCACACCAAAAAACCATGTGCATAACTTTTCTATGTATTCGCATAAGCATGATAAACTTTGCACAAACTACTTGCAGCCGGAACCTAAAAAGAACAAGGCATAAAAAGAAACGTGTAGAATTCGTGTAATTTTGTACGAAAACGTTTGGAATTCGTGCAAAATCAATCATTTACAAGATTTTATTTTTGAAAACGTTCTAGCGCCTATATCTTAGAGTGATGTTTTGGTTAAGAACAGTTGGAGAGCAGACCCAAAGAAAAGCAGCAAAAAATCAATTATAGTAACAACAACATATATCGCTGACCAGTTAAGGATAGATAACTGGGTTGGCTGGAGCCTACTGCGAGCTTAGCCCCTAGCTCAAGGAGAATTGTGAAGGCCATGTTTGGATTTAATCCTCCAACAGTCAAATTTGCAATACAAATACAAAACAACGTTATGAAACTGTACTGAAGATTCAGCAAATATTACAGCTTTTATTTGTGGTTGCAGTCTGTGTTTAAAACTTTGGAGATGCGTGGTGCATATTTCCTTGTGCAGTGATAGAGCTTGGGTTTTTTGGTCTCCTTTAGGCAAGGCTTTAGTTTGCTACTTTGCTGATGAGATAAAAATTTTAATTCTAAGCACAACGACTATAATACCTCAAGTTTCCAGCACCATGGGAATATACAAAAACTAATAGCGGTGCAATCAACTGTACGTACAATCTTTGAATCTCAATTGCCATTTCGTCGAAGAAAAGTCAGATATGCACTATACCTGCGAAAGAATATCCGATTCTATAGCACTGTCTAATACATAGGTCTTCATTCATTGTCTCCTCAGTAAAATAGTTGAGACAATTTGTATTGAATCTGACTTCAATGTCCATAAGACGAAAGCATCGTTTCGAGGTACTATAGTATCGATCATTGGTAGTGTCTGGACTTCCTGTTAAACGAAGCAAATAGAAATGTTACAGTAAAGGATTGAAGAGTATATGTGTCGCGTGCAAACAGTGGTCCCGTGCAGATAGTAATTTACACATGGTCGAATCATGCAAATGACAATTTGCACGGTATGTTTCCCTGCAAATGACTGTTTGCGCAGAAACCGTCGTGAAAATGCACTCAAATGAAAGCCGGTGTTCAAAATTCGAATATATATATATATATATATATATATATATATATATATATATATATATATATATATATATATATATATATATATATATATATATATATATATATATATATATATATATATATATATATATATATATGTATAACTATTACCTTGGTTAGTAATTGGCGGAATATCTTCGCTGGCATTTAAAGCTTTAGTCAACTCGCCGAACATAGCTAGCTAAACAGTAAACAACTGTTGTGTAACTGACACTGGCTTAAAAATAAGCTGAAGTAAACAATCAGTCAAGAAAGTGGAGTATGAAGCTAAGTATTTGTGCAGAACCAATTTGTGCAAGTTTGTGATTACTTTGATTGTTCTGAGTTTAGGAATCACAAACTTGCACTCTCCACACTAAAATTCTGGAGGCTGGCCTTTAGTGAGCCAAGAAATTATCGATTGTCAAGAAGCTACAGATATTAAAGAATGTTGTACAGTAGGGCGGAGATGCCCTACTGTGGTATTTATTTTATTATTTAAAGAGATGCTCCATTCAAAATTAACCTCAGTTTAAGTATCTGGTTTCTGCTAAAAACGCCCCGCTAGTTCATAATTTATGTTTGAAATTGTCAATTTTACGTAACGGTCAATGTTTGTTATATTTGCACGATGATATGTCATCATTTTGTCCAGTTTGGTTTCGAAATCTCTCTTAAAAGCTCTTCTTAAATTTGATTATTTGGAGGCATGTCACGTGATTTCGTAATCAGTGTGGCTGCCTCCAGCCTCTTTCTCTCTCTCTTTCAGTCTACGTTTTGCGCTTCAGCTGAGTAGTCGGTAGTTTTAAGTTTTCTTGCTCACACTGTATGCTCTGTTCTGTCTTCTATGTATCCGATTGGGGCTCACGAGCGTATCGAAATCCTGTGAAGGAGAGTAGAAAACCTCTCCTCTGGTGATAAGTGGTACGCGAGTTCCCAAGTTTAATTTAGCCGGGGCATATATATATGTACATTTATATATATATATATATATATATATATATATATATATATATATATATATATATATATATGTATATATACATATATATACTATATCTTCAGCCAGGTATGGACAGTAAATCCATATTGACTGTGCTGCCATTTATCACGGACTCCCTGTGTCTGTAGGTGTGTACTAGTGTTGTTTTGATTTTTCATTTCAGTTTTGATTTGATTTTTGATTTTTTATCAAAACCTCCGGAGTTTTGATTTGATTTTTGATTTTTTTTTCAAAATGTGCCGGAGTTTTGATTTGATTTTTGATTTTTTATCAAAACTCTCGAAGTTTTGATTTGATTTTTGATAAATCAAAACTCAAAAAGTCCCTTTAATACTACGTACATTTAATTCTAATTATAGAGCTTAACATAAGCACCTTTGTGTTTTATTGTAGTAAAAATATTTTATTTAGTCGTATGGCTGAGGGTTACACTCAGCGCACTTTCTTTATGTAGAATTATTCTTGCTAGGATTCAGAAAATACATACTACAAGTAAAAGTCAAACTAAAATCCACTAGTCCCTAAGAATACTAAGTCATAACATTTCGAAAAAATGAAAATCAAAACGCAGAGTCTGTGAACCTTATTTTGCTGAGATTTTTTAATTACTCAGATTTGAGATCTACACGGTCTGACTCCCTCAGAGTTTCAAACTAGATTTAAGCTTGACAGGTCATTACAAACATTTTGAGGACACTACAGCGACAAGCATCTTTAAAGACTAGACGATTAAGTTAAGTATATACTTATTCCTGAAGTTTTGAGTATTTACTGAAGTTTTCAGGTTATAAAAGCTGATAAAAATTCCAAAAATATGCTTTACCAGCAAAAAATTTCCCCCAACCAAAAAATACCGGGTCAAGACCAGGTCAGAGCTCCTGACCCGGTGACTCGATCCATATAGTGACCAGAACTGACTCGGTGACTCGATCCATATAGTGACCAGAACTGACCTGGTGATTCGGTGACCTGGTGACCCGGTTTCATCTTTGTTTTCAACATTGACGAACCAGCAGTAGCTTGGATCGAGAATGCAGGTCAACTCATAAATCCCGTCGAAATCGTGGAATGAAGGATCTGTTGCGAAACGAAAACGTCCCGTCAACTCTGAGACCAGACCGTCAACCAAACGAGAAAATTACAACTCAGCGCAGACTTGCGCACGCACAAACACACACAGGGGCATAAATCAATAAATATGTAGCGGGACTGGAGAAGTCTGTTTAAGTATATTATATTTAAGTATATTAGACATCACTGAATCAAAACTAAATTTTGATTCAGCGATGAATCAAAACTGGGTTTTGATTCATTCTTGAATCAAAACCTAGTTATGATTATAGCCTTGAATCAAAACTGGGTTTTGATTTTTTATGTTTTGATTTTTGATTTTTGATAAATTTGCCTTCGCGTTTTGATTTTTGATTTGATTTTTGATTTTTTACAGTCTGAGTTTTCATTTTTGATTTGATTTTTGATAAAATCAAAACTCAAAATGGGTTTCGATTCAAGTTTTGATTTTTGATTTTTGATTTATCAAAACAACACTAGTGTGTACCTGCTTTTCTTGTCATTTGTTGCCAGTTTCGGCCTCCTCCTCGCCAATTTTCGCAAATTCTACAACCGTTTGGTGTAATTGTGTATTTTGTGGGTAAAATATTTTCCGGAGTCTGGAAGAATATTTTCGATTTTTCTGGAAGTTAGAAAAATCCAAATCCACTCCATATAAAATTCCATATACATATGAGTCGATTTCTGGGACATTCGACCGTGATACTTGTACTTCCGGACAACCTAACCTTCAAAACTCGATTTGGCTCAAAATTTCAGCATTTGTAGCAACCCGGAGTAAAAGGAAAACCTTCGAATATTAGAGCTCAACTTCGCATATTCGGTGGGTTTCAGCAAAATTATTGATTTTCGACTCTGTCACTTACGTTGCCGTGTGACTTCACCAATTAAAATTGTGTGCAGGCCGACAGAGTGAAGTCAGACGGGTCAAACTTTAATAATACAATCGCCATATATGGGCCACCTACCGCTGTAAATTTGAGCTTTCTAGCATTCATATAAGCAGTTTCCAGCGATTAGAACTTCGCTTAAGCCTCCATTATCAGTAAGCGAGTAAGCGCATTTCCATATTTTTTGACCTATCAACCTCATTAGGCCTTAGTACCAAGCAATATTTATAAATATTGTTTCTCTATACGCTACCATTGTCCTTGGAAAAAATGAGCAAAATCCCAGACCCACCTTAGAGATATGGCTCTTCAAAGTTCGAAAAATCGCCGATTTTGGACCAAAACAGCGATTAAGCCAAGTTTGCGTCGCCATAGCCGACTAACGGGAAACGATAATGAGCTTATACTTTCAGCACATAAACTAGGTACCATAGACAGTGTTTAGATCAGTTTCAGCCAAATCTGAGAAATTTTATTTTTTTCGATTTTTGGTCGCATTTTGGGTGTTGAAAAATCGAAAAAACTAAACTGCAAACTGTCTAATATGAATGCTAGAAAGCTCAAATTTACAGCGATAGGTGGCCCATATATGGCGCTTGTATTATTAAAGGTTGACCCGTCTGACTTCACTCTGTCGGCCTGCACACAATTTTAATTGGTGAAGTCACACGGCGACGTCAGTGACAGAGTTAAAAACGACTAATTTTGCTATAACTCACTGAATATGCGGAGTTCAGCTCTAATATTCCGAGGTTTTTCCTTTGACTCCAGGTTGCTACAAGTGCTGAAAGTTTGAGCCAAATCGAGTTTTGAAGGTTGTCCGGAAGCACAGGTAGCACGGTCTAATGTCTCAGAAATCGACTCTAGCAGCTACGCTATATGAGCACAGGTGCATACGCTAATTGTACACGCTCAGTATACTCTATGAGCACTAAATGCTCACAGAGACGGTATGTGCATTTTGCTCATAGAGATGTGTACTTTATCTACTCTGTGAGCAAAATTTTTTTTGAAAATGCTAATTAGCTTAATTAATTAAGCTGATGTGATGCTCCCTCCTCTAGATTAGTCTTTTGAAAGTTTTAACCTAACGTTTTGTTTCTGTTTCTAGTTCGCTTAGTCTTGTGGTTTTTATGTTTGTTTAGGCTATGTAGGTTTAAGTTTATTGTATCTTGGGTATCACATTCGTAATTCCTGGAATTTGCTAGTTGTTTTAGCAATGGCTACATTGCCTTTTATTCTTGCAGATGCGCGAGCAAATACGAATAGTCTTGAGTTTGTTTTCAAGGAATTACCTGAGTAATTCGTTATACTTTGTACTTTTGGCTTTTGCTGCGAGAAGCTCTTCAGACTTTTCAGTTTGTCTTCGGTTTTGAACTCCTGCTGGTTAGTAGGTCTTCTCCGTTTGCTCTCAGCCTACTAGATTTTTAATTGTGTTACGCTTATTCTGGCTGCTGTTTTTTGCTCGCCTGTTGCAGATGGCCCTGAGGCCACCTGTCTCATTTAAGCTATTGAAGTAGCATCACGGATGCTTTAAATGATTTATAATCTTCTTATCTCATTAAACATTTCTTTATTTTTATTCAACTTTACAATTAGGTCGCAAATTCTTAGGTTTTACACAGAGCTTATGCTTAAAAGACTGGCTTAGGCTTAGACGTGTAAAAGCACGCCATATTCAAAGCCTAACACGCTCTGGGTAAGCCTAGGCGCTGCCGCGGAGGAACGCGTTATTTGGCAGTGCTCACAAGGTAGGAAAGATGCATATATAAAAATATATATATATATATATATATATATATATATATATATAAATAAAAAAAAAAAAAAAAAAAAAAAAAAAAAAAAAAAAAAAAAAAAAAAAAAACAAAAAAAAAAAAAAAAAAAAAAAAAAAAAAAAAAAAAATATATTATATATATATATATATATATATATATATATATATATATATATATATATATATATATAAGAAAATTGGACGATGTATCGATGGCGTATAAATAAGCCAAAATTGTCTGTAAGATTTGGCAGTAATTTTGAAAAAAAACTGAGTTCTTCGAAAGTGGCCATTTTTTACCCAAAAATCGTATCTGGCTTGTACTGCCTTAACCATTGGAGATGGCCTAAAGGTTATAAAAGCGAAAATGTTCATTTTGGTAATCTCCTTCCAGCCATAACAGCCAATCCGGTGTATCGACTGTGTACTGAGAGAATAATGGCAAAACCAAAACTTTCTTATCTTTGCCCCTAAAAATGCGGGACTGGTCCTAGAATGTTAAAGAGCACTTATATAACATATCTGTAATGTTTCATCCACTTTCTTAACGAATTGAAACTGTAAGTTCAGATTTACACAAAGCGATACCTTAAAAACGTTAAAAGAAAGAAGGGCTAAGCCACTTACAGCTTCTCTGCCGAAGTCTAGCTGAAAAAGCCTCGTCTTAAATCCAGGATTGTAGTTACAATAGGTCACGTCTGGAAATACGGCGGTGTAGTCAATCTAAACATGAAGTCTGTCTGGAATTATCGCATTGGTATTCAGGTTTAATAAGATTCAAGGGGCTCAGTCTTTTTTCGAAGCTATCTTGCGGATTTTTACATATTTTATTGTTCAAACGGTATATTTTAACAAGGTTTTCGAATTAAAATGGTAATCCTTATTTAGGTAGAATATTTCATACCAAAGTTCATGTGTTCTTGCTGCTCATCGTGTTAAGGCTCATTGTGTGAAACTAGGCGGTGCGAAAAGTTATCGTTTATTTGTGCGCCATTTAATGGTTTAATACTAACGATATTGTAAAACAGAGACAGCACTGATGCCATGTTTGTCTTGTCTGTTTAAGGTGATGGTATCGTTTACCGTATTTTGAAGACTAACTTTATAGCAAATAGTCCCAATGACTTGAAATGTGGCTAAACGACCTTACTAGTGTTTTCAATCGTGCTGATAATACTTTTAATCGTGTATGAAAAAATTTTATTTTGACCAAAATTCCATATTTGACAAAAAATTGTTATGCTAAGTTTGTCAATTTTAACTGGATTTCCAATTTTTTAGCCATTATTAATACAAGTAGACAAAACTCACACTAGAAACTGCAAAAAATAAAACATTTTAAAGTTTTTGTTTTTTAAGCTCAAACCAGACTACCTTCGGTGAGCAGACAGCCTGCAGATATATCTACTGCAGATATCCGAAAAATCGAGATTTACCTGAAAACGTCCTTTCTTTCCTTTAATAGCACTTATTCATGCTGATTTAATGACTGTGGATATATGGTAACTTAAAGTAATCCATAATAGCAATATTCAGACATATTCTAGGCGTGAAGAGTGCCGGGGGGGGGGGAGTGAAATTACGAAAAGTGGGAGCATAAATAAACTGACGGTATTTGTCTCAACCCTAATTTCCAAAGCGTCTGTAAACATATGGAAATAAGTATCTCCGCCCCACCCGTTTTCATCCTCCCCCAACCAGTTTGTTTCACTATTCTACGATAACAAAATCAACAATTCGTTTTGTTCAATGCTGCGCCTTTGTAATGGCAAGCCAGCATTTAGGTAAACTACAGACGTTAACAATCAGAAGTTTTGTGCAAAATTTTTTGAGTAAGCTATGGAGTTGAGACTGTATTATAGTCAGGGGCCGGCTACGCAGTCTAGCCTTTCACTGAGCTTGCATATATAATTTATGTGAAACTTTGAGATGCAATGTCTGTAGATACTCGACCATCAGCAATGGTACTAGAAACATGTAAAATGTCATGTGAAACTAGCTAAAGACTGATTTTCCACAATTTCTAAGAATTCCAAAATTTGACACTGTTTCACTGAAAATGTATTTCGGATACCTGTTGTCTAAACTAAGTATGTTTATCTCAGTTTGAGATCGACACTATCAAGTTGCTTAGAAAGCAAGATACAACAACTCCAAAGAAATTGCAACTAGCAGAGCAGCTACGCCTCGCTATTCAACATGCAACAAAGCATGCTATCACATGGCTGATGATTCTTCTTGATTTCCACAAATCTGACCGAGTTGCTAAGGAATACTGAAACTTTTTTGGTTCAACTTGTTATGAAATAGTAAACGGGATTTGTAAATCTGGATTTCCATTCCTTCATTCTAACAAAGATCACGCTTAGAAGGTTCCTAATTTGCATATTGAGCTGAGTAAGATTAGATGTTTGTTGACAGGATTTTGAAGCAGCCAACAATGTTATGTATGCATAGCATATGTACTTTACGGATATAACTAGGATTCCAAACCCCCCTGTAGGCTCAACACATGAAGAAAATTTAACATCAAAATTATAACGTGCAGCTGCGTAAAGCAGCTGTACAGAATAATGTATAATAGCCGGCTACGCTGAGGCGTAGCCGGAAAAATATTAGTTTACAAAACTAAGAAATTGTTTTAATTTTAACACCGTTTTAAAAATCAAAACAGATGTGTATGTATTATATAATCATAATGAATTACGACTAACTAAAAATTAATACGTTGCTTAATGGTTTTAATCTTATTTAATTTTCGTACTATAAAAATACACGAATAGCACTTTAAAACATTAAGTAAACTTATAATGTATTTATTTTTAAGTTCTGTATAAAATACAAAACTTATTAGAAAATTCAGAAAACGTACATGTATTTGTTTTGATTTTAAAAACTGTGTTAGATTTAAAACAATTTCTTAATTTTGTAAACTAATTTTTTTGACGTCTGGAGTTTATCTTCATGCACCCTCTTTGCACATATTGTGATAATGTATGACATATCTTTTGGCTTTAAATATGACGTCGGCATGCCGTTTGAACCCCTAGCCACACACAAAGACAAAGGCGTTTAAGACAAAATACAGAATTTACTGGAAAATACAGTATTTACTGGACGAGTTTCAGTAAAAACGTTATTTACGTGTAAAGATAGGAAGTTTAAAGAAAATACCATTCTTACTAGTAAATACCGTATTTACTGAAATCGGTCAGTAAATACAGTGTTTACTGAATACAGAAATTACTACGACATGTAGACCGGATATGATGGTTTTACCGGATTCTCCTCCTCCTGAGGATTCTAAAAATATACACTTTATATGGAATAACTTCAAAGGTTAACTCAGGACAAGCGCTCACAGTTCGGTTCCAAGAATTTTTGGTCAAACTTTAGTTTTCCGTTTGAGTCAAGAACATCTGAGATATCGCTTGTTGAATTTTGAAAAATGGCATCAATGTGCGTTTTTAGTAGTTTTCTCTCTACATGCTAAACAGTAACTAATATGCTGAAAAATGACCCTTGGCAAGATATTCCTGTCTCCGCATATGAAGTTTTAGCTCTCTAACTTAATTTAATAGAAAGTAATCTTTGTTCAAAATTTTATTTGAATTTTTTCTTGTGAGTTACCGCCCAACAATGAAAGCTACATTTTCTGGAATATGCTTTTTTGTTTTTGTTTAGTTATTTAATGCTTTAGAGAGGTCAAATATAAAGGTTGCCATTACAAATTTTTCAGTCTACAACATTGCGGTAAACGATACCACCACCTTAAGTGTCTGCTACACTCTTGAGCAAGTACCGAGACACAGTCGCAAATTCCAAACCACCTGGGGATTGTCCTTGCCAAAGTTTGCAACCTTTTGTCCAGATACTTGGTCAAGTGTCTAATTGTTGAGGACTTTGTGCTTCACCGTTTTGCAGACGTCGGTTTGGAACACATAAGCTAAACTGCATTAGAAATCAGCAAGTCCAAAGAAATGAGAGTGCTGACAGCAAACTTACTTCGGTCGCCACTTTCACATGTCTTTTAAAGTAGACTTGAGTCCAATAATAAGAATAAACAACAAAACCAGCAGTAGACAGAGACCACCCGGACAGGTACAGAAGATTCATTACTGTCTGTCCATCCGGTTTGTAATGAGAAAGGTTTGTAATTGTCGGCATGACAAAAGGTTATGCAGTTATATGGAAATAAGATTTAAACGGGAACTTGAAAGATTTTAACGTTAGTCTAAAACTATAAGAATTCAAAGTTATATTATTCTAACAGTGACCTACGCAATTAGTGTTGTTAGCGAATGAAATATTAGATCCCTTACATGGTTTACTTACCATCAGATTCAACATACTTACATCATTAATAGATGGCGGTTTTGATCCAACACATTTGAGTTCAAAATTACTTACTTTAGCGTTATAACGTCATATTCATGATCCAACTTTAAAAAAATCAACGCTTTCCTTTTCACCAATTCTGACAGTTCAACGGCCGATGCGTATCTATAATTGTATCCATTTAAAAGACCTCATTAATCATTTTAGTTTTTTGCTTTTGGAAGCATATTTCTACATTTTAGCCAGGGTTGTTCAGATAATAAATTGACTTACTAAATGATCATCCGGCCCGATCTCGGCCGGGACCCGTAGTCCGCTGCATGACCCCGGAACAACCCAAAATCTTGGAGTCTTAAGATAGTGTAATCAAACTTGCCGCCAAAACTTGCTATTTTCTTATAGCAGTACGCATAGTAATAGTTGTGCATTTAAAATGCATGCCGGAGTGTTGGCAGAGGCAGAATTTTTTGTGCATATTACTGTGCATATGCACACTTTTTCCAAAATGCACACTCTAATTTAAAAATGCACACATAAATGCACAGTCAAATTTTGCTTCCGCTAACCACGAAATGCTCTAAAAAATTCCCAAAGTGCTTTAAATTTTAAAAAAAACTATAGCTTTTAGCTGGGGGCTGCCGCCCCCAGACCCCCGCTTTTCCTTACATACTATTATTCGGCCATGGCAACGTCGCAACAACCTTTCTTTGTTTTATTCTTCCTCACTAAAGCCACTAATTATTGAAATATTTTTGCTTTAGGTTGTAAGTATATATTTATACTACGTAGTGTGCGTTCCTTGTTGTTGTTGTGATTTCCTGGATCGTCTGGGAGGGTCCCAATATGATTGGAGAGGTTAATACCTCCCCACACCCTTGAGGAACTCCAGGACCGCCCGGGGCTCCTCCGAAAGGACCGAGATGGTGGGGTTGGGGCCAAGGTGCCGGGTGCGCATTGCAGTATGGGTCGGACAATGGATAAAAAGATGGAGGATATCTTCCACAGTTAGGACAGGCCGGGGAAGCAGAGATACCGATTTGTGCGTTCCTTCATCGTCAAAAATAAAAGGCTGGATTAAGCCAATTTTTCTTAAAGTATTTCTTTACATTTTCTTCCTCTACAACGGTTCGATGTGTGCAATGCTAGCTCTCTTATTGCTGTTTGTTAATCTGTTAAAATGGTAAGAAATTGTTCATAAAAATTTCTTTCGTGTTCAAAATTCCAAAAAATTCCCAACTTCTGTGGAACTCCGCCCCCAGACCTCCCCAGCGTCAACTTTCAATACATATATATATATATATATATATATTAAATGGTTGCCCGCTATTAAATCGTTACTTTGAAGAAATTCTTGAATTATATAAGTAAATTTGGCAACAAATTGACAGTCATATCTTGATTTTATGTTCTTCACAATTTTGCCCATAATAGGTTCACAGTATTGCAGATGTCAAAACCCGACACCTATATACGTTAGCTTGTATAGTTATGCATTTGCCTAAATGTAGCGCTTCTACCAGGGCTGGTGGACCAGGAAGAAACCAAGGACAAGCCCAAGACGTGAGGCGTCAGGCACCCTCGTACCCACGAAACCAGGACCTAGAAGAGAGAAGGGAAGAGGGAGGTTCAGCTTTTCATTCAGGATTGAAAGTAAAGAATTGGTCCCGCCGGGGATCGAACCACGGCCCTTCTGCTCTAGAGTCAGACATGCCAAACCACTACACCACGGGACCATCATCTGAACTCCCATTGCAGGCTTATCAATCTTTCCTATGCCTGCTTCCCTTACATAAATATCAGTATATATACGTGTGCTAACCACTTAAGATTTAAAATCGTCATCAAAACAGCAACTAAATCGTGGGATTCCAGTTGAAGTCAAAAATGCGTAGAACCCAAAATTTCATCCAAAAATGTACGTTATAGTTCAAAATAATTAATTTTTCCAAAATGTACACTATTTTTTAAAAATGCACAAAAAATGCACGCTTGTCCGAAACCAAAAAACCCTGGGCTGGGTTGGGTTGGGCTTTTTTGAGTACCCAAAATGTTGTACGCAAAAATTACGCAGGAAACATTTTTACTTGTTCCTATTGCTGCATTGTAGCTAAGGTGATCAATGAAAGAATCAATCAATGAATCAATCCATTGAACGCGTAGGTAATAAAAAGGTAGTAAATGGCTCAATGTATTTAACAGTGCGATCATTTTCTTGTCACAATTTTATCTTATCAACATAGTAAAACGGTGTTGGTGGAACAGACATTGTCATCGACGTAGTCGAATTAGGTGGCTGATCAGGATCCACTCATATACTCGGGGTATAGAAACCTTGCTTTACCTCATCAGCCATATCTCGTATGACTCTCGCTATATTGCTTGGGTGCGGGCCTTTCGGTATCGGACTGTTTGCCTCCATTGACTGCTCAAGCGCGTGGCAGAGGAGCACATAGTGCAGTTGAGCGGGGGCATGGATCAAGCCACGGGAAGGGTGAAACATTAAAGTAGATGACTCTTTTGCCCCAGCAACCTTTCACAGGGGGCAGGTTGGTTACGTTGTATGGGTACTGATTAATCCCAGGTCCGGGATAATAATAACGGGATACCGCGCCCTACTCTTTGACGATAAGTAGATTAAGACGTCTTAGCATGCAATGCCCCTCAGCAACACAGGACAAGGGTCCACCAAGTTAACGCTCGATCTGAGCTGTAGCCTAAGTTTCTTACTTAATGTGGTGATTCCTTTTGGGCACATATTGTTAGTTGGCGGCGTAAATCAAGATTAAATTTGACGAAGCTTTCCGAAATAAGTTCTTTTAACGTTCTAACACTATCCGCGCAATCCCGATTCAAAAATTCGAGATTTCCGGTCAGAGTGGTTTTCTATATTTCTGAACGTTTGGCAGCTGCTATACAGTTTGACTATATTCATTTGGAAGATCTCATTGAGCTTCACATTTTTGCTTTTAAAGCAAGTTTCTAGCTCTTCCCTACCGTGAGATATAGCCGATTTTCTTGTTTTGGCGTCGAAAACTTGTCATCTTTGCAGAAATCAAATAATCCAACATTTCTTGAACTACGCAAGCCGTAAAATCAAACTAAGGGCGTCGATCTGAAGGTGTCACAGGGACAAATTATACGACGCATGATTGTTTTCCAACTGCCATCCTGTAAGTTGCTATTATAAAATATGTAGTTTTTGCAAAAACACGACCAATTTTTTTCAAACATTGTGGAGCATTCACCATGCAAGCTGGAGGGCTGCTACTGAACAAATGTGTTTTGCACAAATATACCCAGGGACGATTTTTTAGTTGCCCCGATTGCTGCCTTCTAGCTAAAGTAATCGCTTGACGAATTTGGAAAAAGTAGGCAAAATACAGGTTACGCACAACACATTTCAGCTTATTTCTCTACAACGAAGAGCGATTTCACAATGAACAAAAAATCGTCCCCAGCTATTTGATGGAGGTATCGAATAATCTAACCGATGTCTCTCGAAAAAATTTACTTGACTCTACAAAAATTCTGGAAGATTATACTTCTTCTAAAATGTGTTAAAAATGTTTTAGAAAAGCTACATTAGTTTCGTGGCATGCATTAAAAAGAGAAAATGTCAAGCTACATTTTGATATAAAAATGGCTTCTGAACTCCAAGTAATGAATGAGTAATAATGGTGCAAACTTTATGTGACCAAAGGAAATCACCACCTTAAGCAAGGAATGCAACGTCATTATGGCTAATCTGGGATCCAAAGTCCAATCCTTTTATAACTTTAGACACCTACACAGTCAGACCCCTTGTACTGTATGATTACTTCCGCTCACTTTAAATGAGCAAGGAAACACTCAGAACATCAGCCATAAATGTGGCTAAACTGCATCAATAACTAAAAAGACAACATTAAGAACAGCTGTGTAGATGTCTATTTGTTATGTCCTAGAAGTTTACAATAAAAACATAGAAAGTCTAGTTGATCGAATCGGTTATTCTTTTGAATTGTAACCGTATGTTGGCTTAGCAGGTTTTAACACTTAGTTAGGCTGTTCCTTGACATATCAATTGACGCACTGGATGGCACCCACCATCGGTTTGCTGGACGTATTTCAGTCCAAACTTGAGCCATGGAGGTCCTAGATTTGCTGAACTCGTAGACATCCTGTCCTCTCATTTTGTTCCTCAGCTAATTGTAAACAACCGGGGAAAGCATCAATACTTTTGTATCTGAACTTCGCTAACTTTCACACTATTGCGAGTTCAAAGATTATTTGGAGCAAACCCTCCCCCGATAATGCTTTGTAGTGTGGCCTCAGGATGAGGATATTCAAAAGAAACCTCTCACCGAAAGAGAACTTTGTTTATAGCGAGCAATTGACACTGCCCAATCTAATGGAATCCGCTAAGCGAAGCACCAAAGAATGGCACACTGCAAACGGTCCAGTTGCGCAGATGTCCGTTCACAAGACAACAAATCTGAAACAACGAATGAAGTCCTCAAAACAGCAAACGTCGTCTCTGCAGAGAGTTTATGATACGACAACGTCAAAGAGTTGCTATCGCTGTAAAAAGACAAATCATACTGATTCGGAATGTCGTGTCATGCCACTGTGGTAAGAAAGGCCCCATCACCACAGCATGCTTTGCTAAGAAATCTACACGATTCAACACGAGAGTAGTTACAGAGTCTGATCCAGACGATAAACCGATTTTTTGCGTTAATTCAATCCGTGCCACAATTGCATAACGGGGTTATTGCTGTAAATGGTGTTCCAGTTAACATGGAACTGGACACCGCTAGAGCGCTGTCAATATTACCGAGAACCTGTGGCAACCCGATTTCCCAAATTCCACCTGGATCCTTGTTAGGTTCGTCTCAAAAGTTACAACGGGCCGACAACATCTGTTGTTGGTCAAAGTAAACTGCAACGGAAAAATACAACGATTTAAAGTCGGATATTGTAAAATCGAAAGGTCCTCCGCTTTTAGGCCGCAACTGGCTCAGCACTATTCAGCTGAATTGTCAACAAGTGGTTACCGTTTAGTGAGCGTAACCCGAATGGTGGATGTCCGAAACTACAATCCCTTTTAAGGAGATACGAAAGGCAGGCCAAAGATCTACGATCATATCGAAAATACGGTTCGTAGCTGCTCAGCCTGTAATGTTGATCGATCTTTAGCACCGCCAAAGCCCATTCCTTGGCCAATTCCAACTCAGCCTTGACTACGAATCCTTTCTGATTTGGCTGGACCGTTCCGAGGATCTACTTGGCTGCTAGTGGTCGATGCATCAAGTAAATGGTCGGAAGTGTTCAGATTGATTATTACCCAAATCAATAATAGATGATCTTAGAGATATATTCATCCGCTTTGGCTTCCCTCACATCGTTCTGCGACAACGGATTTGTTTTCACTTCAATTGAATTCGCAAATTTCTGCTCAAGGTACTCAATCAAGCAAGTTTTCTCCCCACATTATAACCCAGCTTCTAACGGTCTAGCCGAAAGATTCATTTAAACCTTCAATTTAAAGTTAAAGGCTGTCCTGTCCAATCAACTAAACTTAGAATTACCACAATTCCTACTGAGCTACAGGGTTACACCTCATTCCGCCACCGACAAGTCGCCTGCTGATGCTATGCCTGGCAGACTAATTCGGACTCGCCTTTCTGGTTTGTTCAACCAAAAGCAGATGACTTTACCCAGTAAGACTTACAAAACGATGACACGATGATGTTTGGGTCAGGGACCGCTGAAATGGGTGAAAGGTACTTTCGCACAAGGGCTGGACTCGCACCAATACCTGGTAAGGGTCGACGGGGGTTGAGAAACGCCACCAAAACCAGTTGCGCAGACGCGGCAATTATGTTATCTTAGCTAAATAATGTGAAACCTTTTCAGATGATGACGCGTTTGCTGCTGCTTTTGGCAGATCTCTTCCCTTTCCACGTCAAAGAGATATGATTCCTGAAAGGGCAGCCGGCGAGCTTCCAGCTGCGCCAGCTGGACAACCAAGACCTGATCGTTGGCCTCTCTGCAATCGGCGAAACCTTGGTCTTTCTGCCAGGCCAAGGCTTTGTTCATCCAGACTGAAGCTTAAAGAAGGGGAAAGTTGCTATGTCTTAGAAGTTGAAATTGAAAACATAAAAAGTTTAGTTGCGATTGAATCTGTTATAGTGGATTGAATTATAACCATGTTCGCTTGGCAGTCTTTAAGACTCAGTTAGCCTATTCCTAGACATATAACTATTATAGTCTAACCAATATTTACAGTTACGTTTACAGTTACATTACATGTGCCATGTGCGTAACCTAATAAACCGTAATGCTCTTGCTCCTCTAATTAAGCTGAGCACTCTCAAACTGCATCTGTCACAAACTTAATAGTAGCTTTAAATGAAACGATGCTGTCAGGTTTTGTCTTACTCTAAGTTAATTAGGCAAGAAAAGCAGACTATACTTAATAAGCCAATTTAATCAATTATAGTCAGTAGTAACGTATATTTAAAGCCAGGGATTTTCAAGCATTGCAGTCAGTCCAAAATGAAACACAGATTTTCACATCAAAGCAGAAATACAGATGACATCTGCCTGCAGGCAGGTACTGCTAACAACAATTGTTCTTGAAATTTGTTCTTGAAAAAAGTTCTAAATAAATATCTGGAAGGAATGCCAAGCTTTTGTGTCAGTCATTTGCAGACAAACATAAGGATTTATTGCAGAATGTTCCTAGTAATCCAGCCAATGCCGGGTGTATTGGTTTTAACTCAGGCATAGTCCGCAATGTTATTGTGCTCCACTGAGCATGTGGTGACTAAATGACTAAATTTGTTAATTCTATCCTTATCCTCCAGGTCGCAGGTCGTGTAGTAGTGGTTTTCTTGATTTCTTTATTCGGTTTGCACATTTCTTATTGCAATAACTGATAGCTCAATAGTGACATTCATGCAATGCAGCTGATTGATTACTGACAATGCAATACTGCAGATCTGATACAAAACAGCTTAGCGCAAATTAACGTAATTTCTGGCAAAATTAACATTACCAGAAATATAAATTTGATTAATCGTTAATTAATTAATTAAATTAATTATTAATTATTAATTAAATAAAATTCTTTGCATGAAAAATCAGTCTTTGGTTGGCCGTTTTAAATTTTGTGTGGAAACTTAAATTTTATGCCGTTTTGGCATACCTCTCGACTACGGTAGGGCTTGTGCCTTGTCCAAAAAGACGAGGCTTGGCCATTTGGCAAAAGTGGTGGCTTTTGGTATCTGTTCCAAAGAGCATAAACCGGTTGTAGCTTTCGTCATGCGCTCTTTTTTCCGACATTCTCACTACCATTTGGACTAATAAGGTCAATAGTAGCTAAAGAATTAAAGTCACCACTGTCCTGTGGCAGACTGGATACTTCGTCCATTTTTTTGCTGTTTTTGCATTTATTTTATACGATTCCAGCATCGGCTGTAATTCGTCAGGGGGCAAAGCCGTTCTGCCGAGTGATCGGTAAGGTTAGGCAGATTAAACTAACGTATAGTTGATCCCATCTTAGAATCAGGTTTTGCACCCAAAGATGATTTATTTGGTTTTCTGCAACGAAAGTTTAGCAAAAAATCGTAATTGTCGGACCTTGACGGATTCTTACTTTTTCTGAGTGCATTGGGGGACCGTTCAATGTTTGCATTCGAAAAACAGAGCTATTAATTCTTTATCGACTGGTGACAGTTTCATCTTTGTAGATTCTCTCAAGTCTCAGTAAAAATTGGTACCTGCTGCTTTTTCAGCCGCTTTCCCCTGCAGCCTTTGCAAGAAGAGGGTTTAGGAAATCATGTTACATGAAGTTAAAAATTCAGTAGAAAACATAATATTGTGCAATTGACATTTATTTCTATTTAAATGCCGGCTATTCCATTGCATTCTACAATTTCTCTAAACATGCTTAAAATGCACACTTTACCGCTACCAGAAAACCTGCCAGAAAAGTTGACGTTAACGATATTGTGGAATATTTCCTTGATTTCATGCAAATTTATGCAAAAGTGAGTGCTAACTTTATTCAAATCAATCTAAGCGACTCTTCTGTGTACGGTCCAAGGCAGGACTTAGCTAATTTCCAAATTTTCCAATTTTGAACGCTCAACTAGTCAGTCTTGATTTTTGGGAGTTTGCAAAATGGTCGGTTATTGGTACCCCTCCGGCATCTTTTCTTACCTATTTTTGGGGTCACCCCATAATTAATTGGGGGCCATTTTGGAAGGTTTGTCTTTTGTTTTTTCTCTTGTAGTTTTTATTGGTGCTTGTTCCTTTTGCTCCGTTATTTTAAATGTCTTGCGTTTCTGAAAGCTATTCCCTTTTTATAAATTTTGCTTAAAAGAAATTAAACTCGCAACATTTAGAATGAGGGCTGTCGTTGTCTATTTTAGTTGTTTAGCGGTTAAGCGGAGGAGTAATCAGACGTGAACACACTCTTAAATAAGACCTGCAAGTCTTTATTCAAAATTCATTCACTTTTATTGAGTTTCCTTAACTCTACAACATCAACATTGCAAACTAATAACAATTAACTCTCATAGATCCCCTCCCAACTCATGTCTGGGGCTCAATAGGGCTATTTTCAAGGTTATTTTGCAAGCAGTTGCAACTATGTACCTCCTGTCGCTACCTGAGGTCAACCACCCATGACTAGAGTTGTGCCCTACCTTTTAGCACCCGGACTAAGCTCGGTATTTACGGTGGCAGCCCTGCCCGGAGCGAAGGCGCGGAGGCCTGCCCGATCAAGCAATTTTAGCGGAATTATTCAAACCATCTCCATTAAGAAGCCGAATTTAAATTTCCATAGCCTGTTTCTGTTGTAATGATTAACCTTAACGTTAAAGTATCAGTGGTAGGTAAAAGCAGTGTTGTCTATAGGGATTATGGTAGTTTTAATTAATTCAAATGCAGGATTCCCGTGCAGGCAGTCTGATTCAGCCAGTCTTAACCTGATTTGGCGAACCGAAGCCCCAACAAACAAAACCTATTCTGGCGACGTCTTCAAATGGGGACTTCTTATGGCGGTTTCCCAAAATTGGGACCTCTTCCACTAATTGGGGTTTCTGCTGTCATTTGAAGACCCCCAACAGAAATCAAAATTTCCCAATCATAAATTGAAGCAAGACCTCAGTTTTTACTAACAAATTATTCAACTGTAATTGAGTAATAGCAGGTCTACTAATGAATACTGCCCCTTTTGGGGCCTACTTGTTAGATTTTATATTATATTATATTACATCATATTTACATTGTATCAGTTCTTATGTTTACATTTTGCAATGAAATGTTTACCATCCATTCAAATGACAGCTTAATGTAAGACAAGAAATTGTCTCTTCAACATCAGAGAAAATCGGGGAGCAGCTGGGAATTGAACCCACGACTTCCACAATTGATTTCATTCGTGATGCTATGTTGCATACGACACAATGCAAACTTCATGTTACTGTGCAGTTTGGATGAGGATCTGGAAATAGGTCACGGTTACCCTTAGGTCGGGTAGAGTTTGGGTCTAAATGAGTGACCCGCGGGTCAAAGTTGGGTCAAAAGTGGGCCAGCCCAAGCTCAAACATTAGATTTGAGCATTAAAATGTCAAAAATTTTAATTCCAACATTTACTCTTTTTGTTTTCTGACCAAAATTATCTCAGTGTCGACTCCAAAATTTCGAGCAACGACAGCGTTTGCAATCGCACTGATATGTAGGTATGACTTTTGTTTCGCAAAACTGTATGTAAGTTCAAAGTTATACAGCTATACAATGGTGGAACAGACAGCAATATTTCCCGTAGCAGGCTCTGTAAATTTTAAAGATACGTAACGAACAATTACCATCGCTTACTCCTGAAAGATTCAAGAATTTGCACCTTTATTTTGGTTTTTTCTAACATTTAATTAAGTTCCCGATATAACAAATCTCAAGGGGGTGGGGTGGGTATTTTCAAAAAGTTTGTTCTTGTTGTTCGCGCTTGTTCGGGTTTAGAAACATTAGAAAACGCACCTTAGCTTTAAAGGATTTAGGAATACCGGGAAAACTAAAACTAAATATGGGCCACAGTTCTAACCTAAAATTCCTCAATCTGAGAAACCAAGCGGAAAATTATTTTAGCTCTTCCAGTTGCACTGAGATATATTCAAATAGAATAAATTAAAATTCAAACATTAAATTTATCTTCCACTGGTTTTTGGTTTGATTAATGGAGGTATGTATAGCAGAGAATAATTCAGAATGAAGAAGTTGTAGCATATGGCGAAACATTCATATAAATTGCTTCGGTTTGTGGTTGATGAATTGTAGAATTGCCTAATATTTCGTTTTCTGGCAGGTAAAGGGCAGGTTTCAGTTGCAATGCGTAAGCATACAATAGCAAACAAGAATACTCTATATGTTATCAGCGTGATACATCATCTGCACGCTCAGAGTTGGATATCAGCATTGAGTGCATGAATTAGAAGCTTTGGCATAATAACGATATTTTATCTAATTTGTTGTTGTTGTTGTTGTTCTTGTTTTTAAAGAATGGAATGGCACCATTCTTTAGTGACAATCATCCCGTTCAAAAAATACTCATTTTGATTGCCTGTTAAGTCGAATATGAATCTTGTTTTAGTTGTAACTGAAAATTGTTGTAAATAAGGACAGAATCATAAATTCTTGGGAATGGAAAATATTTCCTTAGCCACATCTTTCCTAACGGTTGTTCCACGGCTTGTCCCTACCGAAGAGAAGAGGCTTCGCACCTAACGGTACGCGCCTGTTTCTTATGCTATTGAAGATTAGGTTTTTATGGCAACTCGTTGACTAAAGACAACGGCGTTTGTATAAATTAAGTCCTTGCTGAATCAACACTCATGCATGTAACTAATTTTATAACGTGTCCTTAGTTGAAACATTTATAACGTTCAATTTTGTACAACTTATACTTTGAAAGCAGAAACCACAGTTATCAATTAAAATCACTCCAGTCATCGTTCCATGAAGTCATAACCCAAAGTTTTAATCTTCATGAGCATAGTATGACACGTTGAAAGGACAAAGCCAATGCTGGAGAGAACAGAGCTTCCAAGAAATACCGAAGCCACGACAAAGTAGTTTTCAGTAATGTCCATGTCCTAAAACTCGAAACCAAGAACCCGCTTATAAAGCATTGACATCGACTGAGCGGAACGTGGATTTGACTATAATGTAAGGATAACAATATAACAATACTTTTTGGGTAAACGAGCTGTCTGTTAGTTTGAACATGAAACTTTACTGTTACACATACACTCCGAATTGCTGAAAAACTGCTGAAATTAATACAAGTGCACCATGAATTAAGCACTTTACGCATTTCGCTTTTCAGCAATTCTTACATGGACTAAATATGGCGGCTCGGGTCAAGTCAGCTGCATGTAAACAATAGAAATGAATTAATCAATAAATTTGAGTCACAACAAAATTTGTGCATTTTTAGTTTTCATCCAACTTGAAACATTCGGAACCACGCATTAGAGACGTACTGTGTTCACAGGATGTTCGACGAATGAGATCTGATGTATCTGTTTCATGAATACAGTGACCATTGCGAAATCCCTATAATTAAAACAAACAAGGATGTCAGTCCGTAACGAAATTACAATGCCGCTGAATCTATCAGGTTCCACGTTTTCATGTTTCCACTTTCCGTGGCAACTGGCCTTAGCGGAGCTCTGAGGTGTTTGTGCCTTCGATGATGCTTGGCTTTCTTCTTTTTTCATATCCACAATTTCATACGATTCTCAAACCAATGATTTGGATAATGCCAGCTCATGTTTCTGGCATTCAACGGCAACAATAATTACTGCTTTTAAGTTAAAGATCAGTTTCTTTTATTTTCTCCTAATAAGGTCATTAAGATTAAGGTAGGAATGATGTGGGCGAATCATGGTAATTATATTAGATTTTGAGATAAACTTGTTAATTTCACCAAAGCACTTTTATTCGTTTAGGAGAGGAACAATGTTCTACGCATCTGCAACAAGACATATTTCGCACGTTGCAATAAGTTGTGAATGCCAGCACAACCTTTGGGGTCTCCAAACAGTTCAGTAATTTGGCAAGACATGTTCAAGAGTGAGTACAGAATCTTTGGGACTGTATACAGGGCCTTTGGTTAGAAAATTGATCCACCACCAGCTTCAAAGAGCTTGTTTTGTGGTTCAGCCAGGGAGTTCACATGTTTACTACTTCTGCAAGTCAAACAACGTTATTTGATGTGCCGTTTTTGTTCCTACACCAAAATACAAGATATTCTCATTACGCATTCACTCCAATTATTAAAGAACTCTTGTTAAAAATTGGTATCCGCGTTAGTGCGCCGAAGCTGCGTTATATTTCTCCGAGAATCGGTGTCCAGAGCAGGGTTTTTTTGGTTTTCGGATTTGCGTCAATCTTGCGTCCAGCTAATTTTAAGTTGCGTCCCGTTAAGAAATTTTGCGTCCAGGTAAAATTATTATTTTAGCGTGTTTTATATGCAAAAATTGTATTCTTTATAAAAATGTCGATTATTTCTTTAGTGAAACATAATTTAATCGTATGAAAAAGTACTTAGAACGGTGATGCTACTGAGAAGTAATGCACGATTACAAAATATGTGAAATATGCCCTATATACACGACGGGGTGTCTGGGGGGCGGAGCCCCCAGAAGTTGAGAAAATTTTTTGCGATTACGGAAAAATCCGTAATGCAAATGTTCAAAACGATTTAATTCGCATCTGTTGTATCTAACACATATCATGACCAATTTTTGATATTATTGACACACATTATTCAGATGTTTTGATGTTATAGTTAAACTAATTAAGAATTAGTTAAATAGCTATAAAATTAATATCATTCAGAACAAAGCAGAGCCCCCCAGAAGTTGGAGAAATTTTTTGAAATTACGGATAAATCCGTAATGAAAATGATTAAAAAGATTAATTTGTCATCAGATACATTTAACTAAAATACCTAATGCATTTTTGTGTAAATTACATTTGTAAATTATAGAATTTTGAGTTGTTTTCATTTTGAGAAGTAATAATCAATAAACAAAGAGCGTGCATGCGATGCGTACTGCAGCATTAATCAAAGGCAAAAACAGTGAAATATTAACGTCGGTTACGAATACGATTGATTAATCCTTTAATGCCTGAATTTCACAAGGACAAACGTTTTTCGATGACTGCCCTAGAATGCTTTAAATGAACCAAACCAAAAATTGGATGCGTTACAAATTTGGTTGACTTTTGGTAATTAAGGGATTAACCCTCAGAAGCTGAAAATGTTTTAACAATCCAGTCAAGAACAAAATTTAGACTTTAAAAACTGCGCTAATGCAATTGTATGAACCTCATTACATTACATGATCCCAAGAATTTGGGTATTCGGTTACGGCTACAAATTTTATTAATAATGGGCTTTGACCTGTAATGTATCGATACAGGTAGATAACTCAACTAATAAACAAGTACTGACACATTACAAAGCGTTGGCATTCGATGACATAGCGGAAAACACCAGGGGGTCTGGGGGGCGGAGCCCCCCAGAAACCGAGAAAATTTTTGGAAAATATGGAAAAATTGGTACTGGAAACATTTAAAGTTTTCACTCTTACAAAAGTGAATTTTGTCCCGAAATAATGTTGCGTCTAGCTTGCGTCCCGTTAAAATTTCGTTGCGTCAAGATAAGAAACTTTGCGTCCAGACGCACTTCTGGACGCAAAAAAAACCCTGGTCCAGAGCGACCTGCCTGCTTCGCAACTGCCATGCTCCAGAGAAAGATTTTAGAAAAATTTAAAAACTCTAGTGCTTGTATTAATCGAAAAAACTGTTTAGCTTGAAGTAACCTTGCTGTGTATCACTTACCTTTTAGTTGTGTTAAAGTCGTTCTAAAACACAAAAATTGGAACCTGTTTTGCTTACATGCATTTATATCTGAACTCGCTATGTTTTGAATTGTGGCAGCAAATTACTGAGACTGCAAACAGTGGGTCGCAACCGGGTTTTTGTGGCAATATATCTCTAAAACCAGCACATTCTTAACAAAAGCTTAACCTGTTAAATGTTTCAAAAACTAAGTTTGCATTATTGTAAAAGTACTTATTCACTCAGTATGAGAATAAGCTGACAGTTTACCAAAATGCCTTTTTAGAAGGGATTGCTTTTTGCAAAAATCAATGCGTAAGGTTTTCAAAATTTGTTGAATTCTTGTTTGTAACCTGTTCATTTCTTGACATCACTGTATGGTTGTATCACCATAGCACGTTAAAAAATAAAAGCGAAATGTGGAAGTACCGAGTGATATCAAATAGTACCGTGTGAGACGCAACGTACCGAATGAGTCAATAAAGCACCGAGTGAGACACAGAAGTCCCAAATAAGACATATACCCTGTGGTATTGGTAAAAGTAAGATCTTTCCTACTTTAGTGCTGGATAATTAGTCATATGGATCAAATTAACTAAAGTTTGACACAAAAATGTGTGTGCAAAATCTGTAGACCTCCAGTGAACTAAATCTACATAGTAACCCCATAAAACCATATATTTTTTAAATCCTTGCAAAGAGACGAGTATTCTTATAAAATTTAAAATTTTTTAAAATTTCAAAAATTTTAAAATGTCCATTTTTCGGGGAAACTTTTCGGACCGTTCAAGCTACTCTACTCCTTTATTTAGAAAAATTTGCCCATCCGAAGGCGCATCGATTGACACAAGAACGAAAAAATCGGTTGAGACATAAGCATTTAATTCCAAAATTTTTCCCGTTTATCTTTGATGTTGGCCTCTTTTTGCAACTTTGACTGGTTATTACTCACGACTCGCTCAATTGAAAATGTTTTCGATTAAATTTTCAGGACCGCCTAGGCGTCCGCTTTCACCTGATCTGTGTGGTACTTCAAATTTTTAAAGTAGATTTTTTAAAAATACCACTTCTTGACCAAAATTTTGGCAAAGCAAATTTAGCAAAAGTGAGTAGAAATAATATAATCATAAAATTCAAGCTGAGCTGAATCCAACGATATAAAGGTTTTGTTGCCACGACTTATATTGCGCCAGCAATGAATTTTTAAACAATATCCCGTATTTCAGCTGGTTTTGGCACTCTTTGATGTTGCCACCAGAATTGACAGAAGCAGTGTAAACTAGCAAAAACCAGCTATCCGACAGACCGGCATAGCCGATCTCTGCCAGTAGTTAGCCTTTTCTGCACCCATCCCCGTTTCTTAAGGGGGGTGGGCGACTAAAGTTTTGCCCCGACTTTGTCAGATTGGCCTACTTTTTGGCGAAGTTATAGGGCATGGGTGTGATCAAAAAATACTTGGTCACTGGCTCTTAGCTGCCTTCCAACCATGTGCAGCCGTCGCGTTTATGTGCCCGACCCCCCCCCCCTTTTTCACAACTACCAGCATAATTAATTAAAAATCTCTGCTGGCTGCAAGACTCTAGCTTCAAGCTTGCCATTTGCCAATAATGTGATTTGGCACATGGCCCCTATCTGCAGAAAAATACTAGACGTCTCTAACTTATCTGCATCTAAGGGAATTACTCTTCAAAGTTGAAGTTTCGTGAAATTTTGAAAATTTTTGGCTAACGAAAGGAATATTTTATTACTGGTGCGAGCTATAAGGCTGTAGAAGGAGGCCCTATAAGAGTACCCATTTGTGCCAAATGGGAAGAAATTCTGCTGCATGAAAAAATTTTTATGTCAACTTTAATCTTTAAAAATTGCCAAAATCGCCTTTTTTGGGCAATGGTACTCAAGAAATCGTAAAATCAAATTTTTTAACTCAGCATGGTCGAAAACACACCCACAAAAGATTTCAGCTCGATTAGTGAAGGTTTGCGATTTGTATGGCTGCAGAAAGTCTCTACTCCGGAACCGGCACACTGAAAATGGCGGTTTCGGCGATGTTTGACAATTAAAGTTGACATAAAAATTTTTCATGAGGCAGAATTTCTTCCCATTTGGCACAAATGAGTATTCCTACGGGGGCTCATTTTATGCCAAATTACAGCCTTATAGTTCGTACCAGCAATAAAAGTTTCCTTTCGCTAGCCAAAATTTTTTAATTTTTGCCGAAACTTCGGCTTTGAAGAGTAATTCCCTTAAATACAGAGGTCTAGTGTTTTTCTGCAGATAGGAGCACACATGCCAAATCATATTGGCAAATGGCAACCTTTAAGCTAAGGTATTGCAGCCAGCAGAGATTTTTAATTAATTATGTTGGTAGTTGTGAAATAGGGGGTCGGGCACATAAACGCGACGGCAACACATGGCTAGAGGGCAGCTAGATCTCAGTTCCCGATGTTTCTTGGCCAGACCCATGCTCTATATTTTCGCTAAGAAGTAAACCAATCGGACAAAGTCAGGGAAAGTCGATTATAGTAGATCCCCTATAATTGAAGAAACTGTGAATTTAAGCTATTCCTGCCAACTTTCAGCCCGCTTAATGCGCCTTTTTGAAAACTAGGTGAAAATGCAGAAGTCGGAATAAAAATTAATGGAAGTCTTTGAGGAAACAGCTGCTAAGCAGATGAAACACGTTTTAACTGCAAGTTGTAAGTTTATTACAGAAATAGGATAAAATTTAATTCCTTTAACTCGTGTAACCTGGTCTATTCAGATTTGTTTCCTTCAAGTGTCGGCAGCACATCGCTACTGTCGATTGTAAGAAAACTGAAGATTTTGCGGCGGTCTTAATTATTATTGATTATTATTACTATTGTGACTATTAACTAATTAACGGAATATTGAGTTAATATTGTATATTGAATTAATTAATATTGAATTAATTGAATAAGGCTTCATCTATGTAAGGATATAGCACCAGAAATTAAAACGAATAGTCCAGCTGAGAAAGTTGGCTATGGGCCTTTTCGCGAATGGGTTAAACGAGTTAAATTTAACTCGATCCTTTTCGCGAATGGGTTAAACGAGTTAAAATCAACTCGCCGAGTCAGGCAGAGTTAAAATTTTAACTCTACGCTCATTCGCGAAAAGAGTTAAAAATTAACACTTTTAACTCTACTCTTTTCGTGAATGAGACGTGGAGTTAATAACCTGCAGAGTTAAATTTAACTCTACCCTTTTCATGAATGAATTAAATTTAACTCTTTTAACTCGCTCAAGACATTTTACATTGAATTTTAACCCGCGTCTCAGCACGCGGGTTAAACGAGTTAAAATCTTCTATCCTTTACATTGTTCCCAATTGTGCGAGCGAAATAAAGCTTTAAAAACTACAAGATAATCCAGCCAATGAAAGTACAACACTTAATTTCATTGGATGATTCATAATGCTTCAAAATTACTTAAGCATTTGCCAACATTCTGCTGAATTATTTACGCTAAAGTAACGAAATAGGCTACTTAGTAAAATAAAATTAGTTCGAACAAAATGTTTTAAACATGCTGCATAAAATAAAATTAATTAAATTAAAATAATTAATTATAATTATAAATAAGCTCTAAATTATTTTTGTAAGTTTTATTTATGCATTTTATGAATGCAAATTAGAGGTATGTATGAGAGCTGGCAACATGAAAGGCCGAATGAACGGGACACTACAACTAACCGAAAGCTCAATTTTTTCTCAAAAGTGAATTAATTAAAGCGCTGGTTTTGCAATAAAAATTGCTGTAAACTTTAAAAAAATTTGAATACTGGTTATGCTCATCAAAATTACAGTACACGATCGATTGTTATCCCAACTGTGATTCTAAGGGCAACCATTTCAATTCAAATTTGAGATCTCTACTGAATTTTAATAAACTAACATTCTTCTATTTAATTTTGCCGCAGCTATCTGTTTTAGTATTAAAGTTTAGTTGAAAATGACCAAAATTGTTCAGGTTTTTTGGAGGACCAAGAAAATCCGATTTTGCTGAAAAAATAGGTTCGTATCTCGATTACCCCCCCACCACTCAAAATCCTTAAAACTTGACCAAATGAGCTAACCTTTACTATGGTTATGTTTTCGACTACGATGAGTTCAAATATTGCAAAATTTTTCGATTTCGCGAGATTCGATTTTTTCAATTTCTAGGGGGGGGACCAAGGGAAACCGAAAAATCTTTTGTCTTCGATTTTGCTGAAAAAGTGTATACAGGGGTTTTCGGGATCGTAGAACACGAATCTGAAGTCCGTTTTCCGATTCAGCTTTTCGTTAGGTCAGTACAAGTTTACATCTTAAGCTTAAACCGTTAGCTTATACTGAGCTAACGAAAGGTTGAATCGAAAAACGGATTTCAGACTCGTGTTCTAAGACCCCGAAAACCCCTATATACAACTTTTCAGCAAAATCGAAGACAAAAACTTTTTCGGTTTCCCTTGGCCCCCCCTTAGAAATCGAAAAAAATCGAATCTCGCGAAATCGCAAGATTTTGCAATATTTGAACTCAGTGTAGTCGAAAATATTCCCATAGTAAATTTTAGCTAATTTGTTCAAGTTTTAAGGATTTTGAGTGGTGGGGGGTAATTAAACGGTTCGGTTCGGCTCAACTATTCATTAGCACTTTGTTGTAGGCTAAATTGCAATCTGGCAATGAAAACAACGAAAGCCTAGACCGAAACACTGTCTTCAGATTACTTTTTCTGAAAATATACAAGTTTTCCTGAAAATCGTAAAAATCTTTGGTTGGCTCCCCTTGAATTGCAGTTTCACCCATGTCGTTAAACCCTTAAAAGCTTTATTACTTTAAAACTTTGCTGCAGATTGATCAATAATTTGTTGGAATGGATCCATGCTAAATTTCAGCAAAATCGGAAAAAAGCAAAAAGCAAAAACTGCAAAACAGGGATTCGCCCGGATCGCCCTAGTACATGATGACGCTGCATTGAAGATGTAATAAATGTCTATTAGTGATATGAGAAAATGTCTTCTTTTGTTGTCTTATTTTATTTAAAATTTTCCAAAAACAAAGACGTTTTTAAAATTCTCACATGGTGAAAAGTTAGACATTGCGTAAGCGAAAATTATATTATTATTATAAATCTTCTCACGTATGCAGAAAGTTAAACTCTACCAATTTTAACTCTTTTAACTCTTTTCGCGAATGCACAGAGTTAATTTTAACTCTGCCAGTTTTAACTCTTTTAACTCTTTTCGCGAATGCACAGGGTTAATTTTAACTCTGCCAGTTTTAACTCTTTTAACTCTTTGATTTTTAACCCTGCAGAGTTAAAAGAGTTAAAAATAGGCAGAGTTAAATTTAACCCTGCGCATTCATGAAAAGGGTTAAAAGAGTTAATTTTAACTCTACTCTACTCTACTCTGCTCTACGCATTCGCGAAAAGGCCCTAAGTGAAGTATTTTGCAGCTTACGTTAATCATAGTGCGTGACAATGGAAAAGTGCTCAACTCGATATCATAGTAAGTGTCTCTGAAAATACAAATATTTACTGGAATAGCTTTTATAAGGAACATAGGCGAATAAGCAAAAATGACTAAATAAACTGCAGCTATAGTAAGTAGGTTTGCACTGGGTGGCAGGGGTATGGAGGGTCCAAGCTCCCCACCGGAACCGAACACGGTACAAGCCTATCCGTCGTCGGGGATAAGGGCTAGCGAAAAAAATTAGTTTTTAAACTATAATTTTAAAAAATTACAGGCATCGCCAGATTTTTATGCCAAAAATGTTTAATTTTCGCTAATTTCTTCTTTAATTTTTTGAAAGTCTCTGCACAGGTTTGAAAGTTTTTTCTAAAAATTTAGGATTTTGGTGCAAATTGTAACAAAGAATCGCAGTTTTTAATAAAATTTTTCCGAAAGTTTACAACATTATTTTTGAGGTGCAAGCGCCCCAGGAACAGATACTATGTTATTGCATGATAGTAAGCATAAAGCTTTAAATTAACGTCAAACGAACATTCAAACCATCCAGTAATTTTTAAATTACCTGCACTTCGGAGGGCATACACACTGACTTGTCCAATTGTTAAAATTGTCGTAATAGGGACCAGCTTCAATTAATTGGCAATTAACTAAACGAAAGAGGTTTACACTTTTGTCGCTCATTCTGCAAATGATAGTTAGCCTTTTAAAATTAGTTGCATCTGATATCAAGATTGTTCAATTGTTTTTTCATTGTTGGATATAAAAAATTTTCCATACTATTAAGAGTATTACAGCTGTACTGACACATCCTCTCGCTAGCGGCTCACGCCCCCCGAAAATTGGACCCCAGTGATCTACCATACCTTCTGCAATTGTACAAAATCGAAACTAGGGCACTCGCACTATGGTCGGTGCTAAAGCTCGAAAGCACAAGCATTACGTGGGCAAGTTTCGTGTCTTTTTTGAGCTTTGGAATACAGGTATAGCGACCAGTTTTTAAGTGAAGGGTCCAATTTGCGGAGGAGTCAGCCGCTAGCGTACAGAGAATGTATCATGCTTAAAATACATTAGAGCATTCCAGCCGTCTTTAACTGCATCAACATTTGACTTATAACAGATACCATGCTTCACTATTTTGGGGACCTTCAATTTTGCAAGATAGCAACAGTTGAAGGCGCAGATTGCAACTTTAAGTCACGCATTTGACCTTTGTGTGTAACTTTATATGTTATTATTTATATCTGTCTGTCATCTAAGGCAGACAGCAAGAAACAGCAAAGAAAGAAAGAATAATTATACTCCAATATATATGCAAATGACCGTAGCATTTATTTTTCACTTTAGGTGGTTATCTTACTGTATTTTTGACTACTGAAACATGGAGGCCATTGTGGTATCACAACACTTAGTGACGTGTCTTGGCACTGACATGTTTTGGTGAGGTGCTCCTGGTAGCAAAGTGTGAGGCAAACCTAGAATATCACAACTGTCATAAAGCAGGACTCATCGTAAAATACTAGATATTTACAAGGAGAATGGCATTTCTTACTCAGAGTCAAACATTACAGCTATTAATATTATAAACAGCATACGGCGTTTTACCATGTTTCTAACTGCGTCATTTATGTTTTTAGCAAGCACGTGTGCCGTGTGCGTTCATCCAATTAAAATTAACTTTGCCAAGTCTTATGCAACACACAATTGCCGTCAGAATTTATGTACTAAACGAAAACTTTTATTCAGGGAAAGAGTGATTGCAAGCAACATGTGGCTCTTGGTGGATATTGGTTTGTGGTGGTTGTTGAACGAAATCTTCCCTTGACTTCCAAACTTGCAGAGGCTACGTTCACAGACACCATTTAAAATTTACAGTTTCAAGCTAAGTTCTTGTACTTAAACAGTCTACTATATTTTGAGGAATCCTACCTACTTTAATACTATAGGCATCGGATCCGTTCCTAAAATCATTGATGAAACAATTGCCATGGGGGTGCCCTAATCGTTCCTCATTTATCTGAAACAATCAGCCATAAAAAAGATCGCCTTTACAGCTTTCGTTACCAAATTAATGGAAGTGCTTTTAGCAAGAACCTATAAGGAATTGCATCAAAACTAGGAGCGTGTGGGCGTTTTTAAGCGCATCTTGAAAAAATTTATTAGTTTGCTTTCTTTTTAAATTTTAAATTTTATTTTCTGAAAATATGCATGATTTTGAAAGGATTTGCTGAAGTCAAGCTTTAGATGTTTCATAAAAAGTAAAGCCTAGTTTTTTAGTGCAAAGATTTTTACTGCCCTTTACAGACATTTCATTACCTATTTTTTCTTCAAAATGTGTTTCTTGCTGTATACTTGTCTGCAGTGTAGTTAGCGCCTTGACTATTGAGGGTGGGGATTTTGAGGAAGTACAGTAGAATGCGCTTCCAGAGTTTAAAATGACGATGGTGCGTTGTGGTTTCGGTGTGCTTTGAGAAAGATCATTGTTGAAAACTTTAGTTTCTGTTTTGTGCTCTTGAGAACAAGCCAATCTTTACTAAAAATAGGCAAATACTAACATTTCTATTAAATCCACATAATTTAACCCTATGTAGAGATTAAACTTAATAATCAGAAACGACTATAAACATTATTGCTAAATAGCTTGAACGTTTCAAGAATATTTGCAGATTTAAATATTAAAACAATTTGTTGCACGCGACTTGTTTTTCTGCGATTGTGCTTTATCATCTCCTGAGCACAAAGCACAAAGCAAAGTGCTGTCTCCAGAGCGCAAAACTTCAAAATACAATGCAATTGTAAAAGGTTTAAGAATATGTAGAAATGGTTTTCTTACTCCTGAATCAATAGCTTTATGCTGCATTAACAAGGAACACAAATATTTTACGAGATTTTTCGACATCACCGATTTCTTATTTACGTTACATTCCAGACAATTGCGTTTGTTTTGCCAGACACCCTTTTCTGTCATTCTCAGTACTCCTCCAAAGATGATTCCGACATGTGTGACACTTAGTAAAATGAAGGATGCAGTTAGAAACATGCATTAACACGGCACCAGATTTTGGGGATCTTCCCCGAGTTTAACTATACCCCCGAAAAATTTCAAAGTTTTAAGGGGAATACGCAGAAAATTGCATTTTTTCGAAGAGTGTTTTTAAAATTTAAACAATTATTGACGATGTCTAGGTAATGTTTTGAAAAAACTCTAGAGATGTTAAAGTTTTGTAAAAACTCGTTGAAAGGCGTACCTTCCCCTGTGGGGCCGATGCTATCAATGCCTACACGCGTATTAAGTAGCAAACCAGTGTTAACTTGGCTATCTTTAACGAACAAAGATAACCCTGATATGTGACTTAACCCAGGTTTGGGCGTTGATTAGATCGACCCAGAACGAGAGAGTATGAACTTTGGCTAAGATGATCAGCCAGTTTTAGTAGGTCTGGGGTCTCCGCTCCACCTATTCTCCTATGGTCAGGAAAATTATCAAAGTCATCAATGCTCTGTGAGAGGAAATGGGCTATAACTTTGCATAAATTAAATATGGACTAGGTGATGTGCCAATCTTGTAGGGCGGTTGATTTTCTACGAATTGAAAAGCCCGCTTCAACTCAAAATTAGTGAATTAGGCATTAACGTGTTATCCTGTATGGAATTAAACCTTCAGCGTAAAAATTGCATGGATTTCAGATGTTGGCACAATTTATTTTGCCAAGTTTTCAACATAAACAATCTAAATCACGGCTTATTAGTAACAGTTACTCATAGTTTACAAGCAGAAATTTCATTTTTCCTCAAAATTTTTTCGAAAATTTTATGGTTTCCCTTTATAAGTCTGTCAAAACTGAGGGTATCGAAATAAACTTAGGTGTACTATTTGATAGACATAAAGCATGTATGTAAAATTTATCCTTCGCTCTGTGTTTAAGGTACAAACCTGACAGCATGGACAGAGCACATATATTTTTAACTTTCCCTAAACTAGTGCTTATTTTTGATCTCTGCTTGTTATTTATATTTTTAAAATATTTCTACGAAACTGATTTCCCACATGTTTATCCTGACAATAAAGAACCTTGGATGTTCCCCCATTATTTCCTCCCCAGTTCCAACTATCTGGAAAATGACCAATCGAGCCGAAACATATGAATATGTATTTGAGCTCACTTTCAATTTTACCTCAATTTTCTCGATTCCATATCCTATATAATGTACTGGCTTAACCGTTATAAATTTGTGCAAAACTAGAAACGATCATACTCTGTTCCTACGCAAAACAACAATCCGTTGTCTTGACTATCTCGATAAAGCATATTGGCAAAACCTGAAAATTACGGATTTAAAATTTGACTTGTGGTTCGTTTCTGATTGGTGTGGTGGAGTGTGGTAAGTTTCCTGTACAGTTATTAGCATTCTTACAATTTCAAATTTTTCTGCATTCGCTATGAGTTAGCTGCCTCGCACATACTAAATACGTGCAAATCAGAAAGAGATGACAAAAGACGACTACCACAAGCTTCCAGAATAACAGTCCACAATTTCAAAGGATCAAATTCAATTCAAATAAAAGGTTAAATAGATCAGATCCTGTGTGAAATCCTGCTAGATTCTAGTGTGATTTCTTGATAAATGAAAACAAATGCTATTTTCCTAGCATCATCAAAATAGGCTAAGTAAATAATTTGTTGTCTCTGAATTAGCCTGTAAGCAGAACTTTAGAACTATTTCGCAAATAGGATTTGAAAGCACTACTATTGAAATTCCAAATAGCAGCTTCATGTTTTTTGATATAACATATCCTCCGTCAACAGGCGATGGTATTTCGTCATTCCGATGGATAAGCAGTTTTGGACCATCATTTGGTGATACAACTATAGTATTGAATGTTGTAGTGTTCAGAGTAAGATGCAATCCTGAAAGTCCACCTTAGCGAATTAGCGCATAATTGAATAAGCTTCTTTAATAAATAATTCTTCATAAACTAGCTTTCTCATAAATTGTTAATTCTTCTTATCTACCTTAAATTAACTGGGTACAGCGCAACATTGTTGGCGTTGAAATAAAACGTTTAGTCAGAAACGTTCACAACGAGCTGAAATCCAGTCAAAACTTAATAAAGACATTAAATGGCAAATCCATGAGGTCATCGCACTATGACAGACAGATTCATAGACAGAAACGGGAAGGACGTTCAGTAAGTTTCTTGTAAAGCGAAGCGTGTGCTACAAAAAGTATATAATAGATAAAAATATGGTAGCTGGTAGGTTATTGGCTTTTGGTTGCAGGCATATTCTGTGTACTGTAACTGCTAATTTCTCCAAAAACGACAAACGAAATCTGCCGGTATCTTTGCCACATTATAGAATCAGACACAACTTAGATTAATAAAGTAGCTCCGTTTTAGGCTAAAGTACGCGAGAAAGCACTACAGAAATGTGTTTCGAGCACTTGCTGGAAGGTACTAAGTATACTGTTGTGGAAGGGAGCATGCACATAGTTTTCCCGTGGATTAAGACAGACAACTTGCCAGCTGTCACATTTTTGTATATTATGTCTTCGTTGTAATTCACAGCTGCAACCTGTTGATTAGCAAGCAATTTAATTATTCAAGTGACCAACCAATAACAACACAACACCATAATCGGCCACATCCGCTGAGATGTTGGCATTTGTGTTTCTTCAACATTTGTTTCATTCGAACAGCAGAAACACAAAGTGTCGTTTCGCATATTGTGTATAGCTTCCAAATACTTGCAGGGTAACTGGGTTTATATAGAATAAATGTTTTTGACTGGCTAGGATGATATAAATACGATTTATATAAATAAAGTGCACAGCTCTACTGACCGAACTGTTCTCCAGCATTTGCATAAAATGTCTTCACTGGTCTGAATGTTAGGCAGGCACCTTGGTTGCCGATCTCAAATGATTTAATTCTTTCCCTAAAGCAACTGCAAGTTTGCCATTTATAATGATTTTCTAATGTGCAGAAATATACAACAGGTTTTCAATCAGCAATCAATTTAGCTTATTGTATAGTAAATATTAGACTGCAGCAAACATTCTCGTGATGATTGTCTTGTTTAATATTTGACAAAGATAGGAGTCAATCACGTTAAACTCTAGTATGACACATGGATACAGTACAGCCTTATCGGTACACTCCTTTACTATTTTTCCTTTTTTGGAAAGCTTTGAAATGTAAACAACACCTACCTAGTGCATTTGCGTCCACTGAAGAAGCATTGCAAAAATATCCCGCCAATGCCGGGATTGTCGTAAAATGATTCTTCCGCACTTTGTAAGTAGGTAACCTGAAGAACTTCCATACACATACTTATTAGGGAGCGGTGCTTATCTCCTTCCTCCGTTTCCAGAAACAAATGATGAATCGTATTCTTTACCTAACAACAATATTTTACACTGACAAAATTGCTTGATTGTCTAGAGTTTTTGAATCCGGGTTCCCACCACAGGTTTTGTTTCAGTGTGAACACTGAAAAACTAATAAGTGCTAACACAAATGAAATTACATGAATAGATTAACACGAAGGTATGGGTGGTCCAAGTCCACAGCCCGCTGACTTTGGATGTTATAAATTCTTGTAGTTCCTGATTCATGATTCATGCAATTTGTAGCCAGAGCAGCCTTAGAACACTGAAAGTTGGTTTAGCTAATAAAGTAGGAATTTTTTCTTATTTCATGAAATACTTAAGTCGCCAGTATAAGTGGTAACCTTCGCCCTAATGAACGTTCGCTGACCAGTGTGTGAGAAAGCACTACTAGTTTCCTGTTGATCTAATTGAAAACTACTTACTGTAAGAAACAATTTACTGCTGCAAACAGGAGGTCCAGGTTTGAATAATTGAAATAGAAATAAAAATCCTGCATCAGCACCACTCTCTCTCCTGAGTTTTAGCGGTTTTCGCAGTTTTACAAAAGTCGCGGTTTTGTAACAACAACATTTCAATGCTTCAGCATAAAATCGTGTCGAAAGTTTTTTAAATTGCAGTCGTCAACCTGATTTATGTGACAATGTTCTTATCACATGGGTGCAGTTTAGGAAGCCGTTGTAGGAGATGTCGCCGGCTGGGTGAAATCTCCTTCGTTGTTCACGTGCGTTAAGCTGTGGATGTCCATGTACTGGTGTGGGGGTCTCTGGGTTCACCTTGTTGCTGTTGTTGTTGTTGCTGTTGTTGTTGTTATTGCCAGGCTGCTCAGCAAAGAGGCTATATGAGGGCGCTAACCTTTGTCTCTCGCCATCAGTCATAGCTAGTGTGAGTCTCGCTTTGGGTTCACGTTCCGAGTTTCAACCATTACACTGTTGTAGCAGGACCAACTAAATTCTTGCAGTTGACACAATCCTTTTTGAGACCTAATCAGCTGTAGACATCGGACTTGACTGCAGGTTTGTGCAAATATGTCTTTCCTTTTGGAATGTTATGCACTTACTATGGAATTTATCATTTCCTCCCAGTCCTGATCATTGAATGGAAAAGAATCCACGTTATTGTGCAAATTTTCCATGTCTCCAAAAAGCGTAGGCATTTCTATAAAATTTATGTCAATTAATTGCTCAAGTCCATGGCCGCCAACTCCCCAATGTACAGATGTTTCATCTAAACATATAGCTAGAAGTCAAGAGTACATAATATAAGAGTTTCCACTAGGCCCGCTCTATGTTATCAGAGCAACAGCTATACTGTGTTCGTTAACGGCTGACCCCCGTAAAGTATACCCTAGTGAACCCCCCATTGAGCATCATAGTCGCTCTAAACTCCAAAGCAATATCTATGAAATTATACATTTACGGCATCCTGTCTTTTGCTGTCAACGGCTTAAGAAATCTAAAGATATTTTCTTGTACGATGGATTTACAAATAGTTAGCAAGACTAAAATTTTGTGCAAGTTCAAACGGGGTACAACTTTGAATTCGACCACACCACAAAAAAGGACAACAGACAGTTAGCATTAGAATCGACGAAATTCCGACTGGACAAATTGCTGACATGTGAAATTTGAAATTTGAACTCATGCCAAATTATGCTGTCTCCGAAAAATATTCGGTGAACTTGAGCCTTCAAAAGCCGCCATTTTTTATCTTTTTCAACTTCTTCATCTTTATCTGCCTGCAGCATTGGAATTCGCAAATCGTCAGTATTAGAGCGGCAATTTAGTGTGGGTATATTCTCTACCAGTCCCCGTCCAACAGTGTCAAATTTTTTAATGTTAGAAAATTTGGGTTTTCAGATATTAGGGGTGCCATAGCTAAAAAACACAATTTTGACCATCATGCCATAGAAACATTTTAAGTGTCACAATTTCCTACCATTGTCGCAAATGTGCACACCATAGTGCCTCTGTGTAAATCAAATTAGACCCTCGTAGATTGCACTAGGATTAAAATAGTGGTCTTGGCCAAACCTTTTGCAGAAAATTCAACTCTGAAGATCACTTCCCTGTGCTATGCATTAAGCAACAATACTTTGATATTTTACTGCTGATGAGGACGGCGTAGCTTCAGTATCGTGCCAAATGCTTAGTCTAGGGTCTGCTACTAAGTAGATTGTTTAATTAAATATAATGGTAGTGGTGAAAATGGGGGAGATACGGCACACAAAAGTTATCGGGTGACAGTACTTGGCTGACCTCACCGCTACACCACATACTTAGCAAATAGCGAATTTACTGTTAGAGCCAAATATGAAATTAAGCTGTAGTTCTGATACACCAACCCTATACGTTGTTTACACGGAATTTATGTAAAAAAGAATGTGGTAATTGGGGAGGGGGAGATAAGGCATATTCACAAATTGTCAATTGTAATAGTTTGAACCGTAATTGCTTCCCCCTTTTGTTATTTTTCATTTTTCATACAATGAAATAAAATAAACTAGTCAGAAACAATAATATTGGAAACAGAAACAACAATAACAACAATAGGCGAAGCCAGCTCTCTTGGTTTTAATTTCCCTTTTTTCAAGTAAAAGTTACTGACAGCGGCTGTTCAGTTTTCTGGTCGTCCAGGAACGTGAATTTTGTGTGTAGGCCTATCGGTTGTACCACTCGGAGGACACGGAATTTGGCAGCATAGGGCAAGATAGGCGGCTCGCTTGAATAAACTTTGGTTGTCCACAATGAACACGTTAAGCAACATGCATATATATATATATATATATATAATAAACAGTTTTCAAGCAAAAAGTATTTAATCGTATTTAAACTAAGAAGCATTTATCACCATTTCTGCAAAGATGATCTCTGTCATCTTGGAGCTGGCAAATGACAGCACCATATTCGGTACATGGCCTGTGAGCAAAAGCTGCAGATTCCACTAAATTAAGGCCGACCACGCAGGATCCAGATATGATTTCGCTTTCACTAAAGTTTTGTCTTGGATATGAATGGATCCACTGCATAAATCTAAAAATACCATACTTAGTGTAGAAATTCAAGTAATTACCTCCACTGAACATGGTCTTACCTGTAATTTCGCCAGTCTTCAACTACTAAATTTGATATTATTCCAAGGGTAGAAGGAAGTCAGAAACGTTAAAACTTGACAATATCATCATGAAATAGTTACATTACCGTGGTCTGCAAATTTCTTCTTTGCTCAGCCAATTATAGCTCCAGCTATCCAACATCCGCGGATTATTAGCACCAAGAGTAGATTTATAACCGAAAAAGAGATTGGCCTTATTTCCGAAATAATATATTTGTTTTAGTGGCCAAAGCTGCTTTCTGAAATTAGTATGGACTAACTTAAATAGGCTCTGATACAGGCACTGGTTGTTCTAGTCAAGATAAGACAGGAATAAAAGAACCAAACAAATCATTTCCTCCCTTGGTAGGAGTTCACTACATACCATGCATCATCAAAAGATCGAGCAAAGACAAACCGAGCACGTACAACG
Organism: Trissonchulus latispiculum; assembly: GCA_030248195.1. Classification (NCBI taxonomy): domain Eukaryota; kingdom Metazoa; phylum Nematoda; class Enoplea; order Enoplida; family Ironidae; genus Trissonchulus; species Trissonchulus latispiculum. The sequence goes on from JASAND010012484.1 coordinate 49,418, forward strand.
CGATTCCATCAAATAAGTTTCAAGATAAGCTCAATTCCAAAGAGTTGGTTGAATTAAGTTTAAATCTTGATGCTTTTGTCCAGTCTAAGCCTATCCAAGTTTAGATCTTAGAAAAGTGGTTAGATTTGGCGAAACGTTTTCGTGCCTTAGCCAGTCAGCAGAATTACATCCACGCCAACATGTTTCTCTGGAATTTATTTTTGGTTCAAACTAGATAGCGCAATTACGACCATGCAAGCACAATTCCGTGGAAACATTTTGAGACAAAACTCTGCTCGAATAAATCTGCGGAATCTTGCTTGGATTGGGTGCTCCACATCTTTTGATAGACGCACTAAGAATGTTTTTTGCATATTTGCATTTTACATCAAATTCATTAGAATAGTTAATCGGAATACCTAGATAGACGCACTATGAATGTTTTTTTACATATGTGCATTTTACATCAAATTCGTTGGAATAGTTAATCGGAATACTTAATAGGAACTAAACTATTCAATAGCTCGCCTGATAAACTCAAAATTGTGTAGCTGGTTGGCATCGATGAAAATAGGGGTTATTGCTTGCGGATGAAGTTCTTTACACTTAGATAAAGCCAGTGATCCAGGATATAGCGGTTGGTCACCAGGATACATTCGATAGCAGGACCTGTCTCCCCTTATCCAACCAAATGGGCATCCGGAAAAATTTGAACAACCATCTGCGATAGCAGACGTTAGTTCTGAAATAGTTAATGGAGAAGGTGATGTACAAAAGTAAACAAATATTTTGCAACAGATGAAAAAGTCTTTGTCCGCTAAACTTATAATGCAATAGATATTAATGTACCCGATGCTAAATGTCCGCGGCCTGTCGGAAACACACACAGTCTCGTGTTGCTACAGTAATCTGGTGATATGTTGATGCTGCAGATGTTCATGCACGAATCTTTGCATTCCTTGCATTGCGACAACGTTAGAAGACAGTAACAGTCAGCTTCATTCGTGGCTACAACAATATTTGGACATATCATTTCGCTTGAACTGATAAATCTATTGGTTTTCTTTAAGCTTTGCAGCATTCAAAAATACAATGCCACTGCAGTACATATTACTTTAGTTATGCGATAATTAAAAAACTAGGCAAAGTTTTACTTAGTCTCGTTTCAAAGTTTCAAGTTTCACATGCAGTCTTTACCTGAGTAGGGATATCCAAGAGCGTAACACTGCCTGATGCACAGCTTCTTTGTCATTGTCTTTTCTGTGAAGTAATTGAGACAATTTGTGTTGAAACGAACGTCAAGATTAGTGAGTGGAAAGCAATTAATGGGATCGGTTTGACTAACATTGACGATGCCTAAGCAAGTAATCTGCATTGGTATTGTGGATTAATTGAACTAATGTCTCAGTAACATTTAAAAGTTCCACAAGATATTGAAAAGAGGTACAATTTGGTTTACTGAAAAATTGAAATTAACACATTAACCAACCGGGGTGTGAATTTATGATTCGAGCCTATAACAGCTTATATCCATACATGTGATTAAGAGTTTATGATGGTATATTAATGCACCCTTCTAAAACAAAGAACTTGCAATATTTAAGAACCATTAAGGTAAAAATGTCGGAGGGGACTTGGCTTCTCGGCATGTAGACTGTTTTCTTAGACGGCGCTGACGTTTTCAAAAACAATCGTTTTCGCCAAATTAAATGCTACTTGATCTAGGAAAATCGTACAGTGCTAATTATAATATCATTACGTTGCGGAGAACTAGGTCCTTTATGTAGTTCGGGTCAGTTAGTCTCTTGATAATCCAGCGACAACGTAAAATATTTTGAGGAAACGACAGCAAATGAAAGATCTAGTCCTCAATAAGATTAATGTATAAAAAATTACTGCTTTACTACTTTCCTAGCTGAAGTTATAGTATTTAATTTGTCGAAAACACCCGTTTTGAAAACAAGATAGCGTAACATGTTGACATGAGCATGAGCATGAGAAGTCCCCCTACCACGAGATTTCGGCCTCAATGTTTCTAGCATAATATTGCAAGCTCAATGCTGCATTCTTAGTTCCAGTAGCAAGCAGACGCTTTTTTATTTTGTATTTGGCTTAGCATCGTTGGGTACAAAAGGGACCCGATAGCTACTGCTCTCCGCAGACTACTGTAAGGCAGTCAAGAAGCGGAGAAGCGAGTGCCTAGGACAGAAAACAAGGCCCCCAAGCCAGACTGACATGGGGTTATTGGCCATGGTCAGCACTGCTGAACTAAAGCAGATGCGTGTAGACGCGTATAAATAAGCGTCTGCATGCAGTCGTTTTTTGTTATAATTAATGTCCATTCTAATATGTAAATAATTAAGTTTAAATGGCTAAAACAGTGCGTTACAATCTGGCTTCAACAATAAACGATCGTAGGCTGAAGGGCGCCTTTCTGACCTCAAACTATCCACTTGACTCTATCTAGCCACATGACTCTATTTGAACTTTTACTCAACCGCCGTTATTCACCTATTTCATACCTGGCTCAGTGTGAACGATTGGTGGAACCGTCAAATTATCATCCAGTGTTGCTTGGAATACTCCGAGCATTCTCATCTGTAAAATGGTATAAGTGAATGTCAATTCCCATAATAGACATGCCTTAGACATCAATGCAGGAAAGAAATTGAAAGCTTTTCTCTAACCGAAGTTAAGTTTCGCGGTGAAAGCTCAGCATCCCTAAAAGTTGCAACAAAACAGCCTTTAGTTATTTGCTACGAATAATATTTCTTATGTTTGTTCATCATAGATGTAGAAGGAATTCAATGTCAAACCTCACCGACAATTTTCCAATGTCGGACTGTAAAAATCTCGTTTTCCAGCCAGGATTATAATTGCAGTAAGTCACATCAGGGAAACTGATTGAATGCTTAATCTAAATCAAGAACAGTTTTAACAAATTGATCAATAAAAATGCCAATATTCCGCTGTCGAGCCGAACTGCATGTCTTAAACCATGCTGACCAATATTTAGGCACTGTTCTGGTATTATGCAGTTAAATATTAATAGAACTGTAACTGTTAAATAAACATGCTGCTTAGAAAACCGCTACAGCGAAGATGCTACTGCGATAAAAGCTGAAGTCTTTTAAGTTGAAGCAGAAACGGCTCGACAGTTAGTCCTTCTTTGAGCAAGATTTAAATCAATGGATAAAAAGTCCTATGGAATGTCGAAATCTTACCTCAGTTGCCACCTTAACAGGTCTTGTAAAATAAGTATTTGTCATATAATATAAATAGATACATAGACCAACCACCGCGGCAAACCAACCAGTTCTGTACATAACATGAACAACATCGAGCACCGTATTGCAAAGTCGCGGATTGATAAAGTGATGAACCATAGCCCTAGATAGCAAGTTATAATAATATTAGCTGATAGTGCCAAATGAGTCCATATTTGGCGGGCAGGCCACATTAAAGCTAGAAACGTCTTCTACATACAACTAGAGCGTTTTAGAAAATAGTTCAAACGTGGATCTTGATACTGCAGCAGCATGCTTCCAACTAAAAGCTGGTGTGGAGGGAAAATAACAAATTTTCAACCAACGTTCAATGAGAATTATATTTTTTGTTAAAGGTCCCATTATCCGTTTGCAGGTGAACTTTGAATAATGCCATTAAGCCTCGTGTAAAAAGCCATTATAATGAAGGGTTAAGTCAAGATTTAGAGAAGGAATGGAAACTGGGTCACTTTTTGTGACCCATGACCTAAGCGTTAATTTGTGCCAGACCCAAGACGATCGATAAAATTTTAGATTTTCGTGGCAAAGTCCTAACTGATGCAATAATGCTCGTGTGCCAGACCCATAGCACCCAATGAATAATGCGACCCAGTCTTACTTTACCTTAACGTGACTGTCCTTTTGTGGAGAGTTTTTCGAGACACCGAAAGTGTCTCAAGTTTTTGAAATTGGAAGGATGATTATACACATATATAATTTGGAAGCTCAGCATAAATGATCCCCAACCAATTTGGAAAACAGCGACGACAGTTTCCCAAATTGGTTGGAGCATTTATGCTAAGCAATTTGGGAAACTGTGACAATAGTTTGATTTTGAGCGTTCTGTATAAATTGTGGTCCGCCTAGTGTGGCCGCCTAATAACAAAAAATCATACATAACCCCTCAGTTTTAAACTCTTAGCTGATGTATCTGAAATGTGATCTTCTAAGTGTGGTTCCAGTTCTACAAGGTGGTAATCATAACGTGATTTCCTGAAAGCTAATCCTCTATAATTTCTTATGTGTTATTATAAAACAAATCATTGAAATACGGGGCAGCTTAACAAACGACTACTTATAATAAATTCAATCAAGCAATTACTAAATATAACTCCGAAGATGAAATATAAGTCTATAAGATAATAGATTCCCAACGAGAATTTATCCTATTTGTAAATTCATCATTGAAAACAATTTAAAAATTACAAATTTTGAAAGATCACGGTGAACTTTAACCTAATCAACCTGATATTAAACCAAATTAAAAGCTAAATCTGACAAAAATTTATTTAGAAATACATGCATGCAGAATAAGAATGTTATACGTTATTCATAGTAATGACGTTCATCAGAGTTTCTTCTTCCTTCATTTTCACTTCAGTGTTTGGATCCGGCGTACGTTGTAGTCAGTAGACCCAAAACCGTCCCCCCTCTGTCTGTGACATCCAAACTCAGAACCTCCGCCACATAGGTATTAATGAATGCTCACGTATAAGTTCAGCAATACGATCCCCTATGTTCACCGTAAAATCCTACTACTCAGTAGTGTCAGTGGAGGAGGCAGGGCTGGCGGAGCTAGTGATGGTGGCGGTGGTGGAACTAGAGGTGGAAGTGGTTGTGGTGGTAGTGGTGATGAATGCGTCTATCAAAAGATATTGAGCACACAAACCAAGCAAGATTCCGCGGTTTGCTCAAGCGAGGTTTTGCCCCAAAATCTTTCCACGGAATTCAGCTGACATGGTTCGAAATCCGCTGACAAGACTTTGCCAAAACTAAATTCCACCGAATCATGCTGACATGAATGGAATCATGCTAGCTGGTCTTTGCCTCGTGAGCATTCCTTGGAATTGAGCCAGTTTTATGGAATTAACCTGACTTGGTCGGAAATCAGCCAGCAAGACTAGCATCTTGCTGGCTTCAACAATGTAGTACTGGAATTATAGTCATGCTGAGCTTGGCTTTTGAGCCAGTGCAATTTCGGACGTTAGTTATTGTCACCATACAATTAGCTATTTGCTGAAATTGGTGTTCAGGGTTTTTATAAATTTTAGCGACAAAACGGAAATGTTTGATTTACTTTCCTTTAACTAATTAGAATCTAAATCCATCTAGGAAATCCGATGTACTCTGCCCTTTTCAAATGGAGATCCGCAGGTTTCTTGGCATCCGTCTGTTTACTAAGGCAAAAGTCAAAATCAAAACATTGCTGTATTTGATTGACTGGTTATTAATTATTTATGCTCACTGATATTTCTATCAAATCATTAGTATTTCATACGAGGCGATACTTCAAGGCAGGGTACGTCTTGCTTTGCGTTGCGTTGAATTGAAATGACTAATTAAGAATATTTATCAACCACCTTGCAAGTTACGGAATCCTTCTAGTTCGATATGGTTTGCTGTAGCCGGTTATATTCCTTGGGATTACCGCTAGCGCAGGAAGAATTGCGTTGGCTCGGAAGGAATTGAGTTGGCTCAGTTTTGGTCCAAACGCATTCCATGGAACCGCGCTGGCACGGATGGAAAGCTGCTGGCCAGATTTTGTCGAAAACACTTTCCAGGGAATCCAGTTAGCTTGGTTGGAATTAGGCTAGCTAATGTTTGACTCAAAAAAGCCCTATTCCGTGGAATCATGCAAGCATAAATTTGATGCGCCCCATCCGCGGAATTTTGCTTGGTTGGCGTACTCAATATCTTTTGATAGACGCAGAAGGCTTTGCCATTGGAAAGCGTAAATCTGAACCTTTTGAAAACTTTTGAACGACTTCAGTAGTTGTCGTTGTACTTCCCACTGAAATACAAAAAAATGGAACATATTAACTGAAGTCTCTAATATTCACTTAAAATATCATGATAACTGCACATATCACTACTCTTAATGATGCGACGCTGATACAAAATTTTAATCAAAATAAAACTTTGAATATGATTACTAGGCCTTACTATTCATTAGTTCCTCGTTGAGAGGATTAATGAACAAATCTAAGACTTGGCTGCCCACAGCTCTTTATGCTCATCATGGTCTAAATAGTGATCTGATAGTGCTCTTTCATTATTTTCAATCCATGAACGACGTCGTCCTTAAGGTGGCTGTATGCTTTTGTGCAGTGCTTTTGTGGTGATTTTTTGAAACGCTATAACTTTCGCAATTTTGGGAGTTAAAAAGATCTTTATACGTCATTTTAAAGCTTATAACCTGTTCATTCCCAGCAAAGTTAGCACAAAACTAGCAAAAACTTTTCTGGCATACATACATTTGATAAGCTGAATACAGCACAAAAATATTTGCACATCGATTTCTCAAAACTGTAGAATTGGCAAAAATTCTTTTCTTGTGTCATGATATGAAGGACATATTGGCCGACGAACAATGTTTGGATTTAGCTCAACAAGCCTCAATAAACCAGCAAATCCAGCAAATGTGTGGTGACACGAAATTTCGAAACTTTGTATTCAGTTTTCCAGCAACTGCAGGTGGTATAGCTGAAACCAAGAAAATGTCCCTCCGCAATAGGGCGGATTTTCATAAAACCTAAAATCAGGCAAATCCATTTGGTAGTTTTTGAGAAATCGATGTGCAAAGCAAAATAATCGCACTTTTGCCTTTCTCTCTTCAAATCTCTACATTAAAGCAACGAATCCAAGCTAATAGGCATGGATGAAATGGGCAACTAGACCGCGCATCGATTGAGTATAAATTAACAAAATTGTCCATACAATTTGGCAGTAATTTTGAAAAAAAACGGATTTCCTTGAAAATGGCCGTTTTTGACCCCAAAATTCTATTTTGCTTATACTGACTTAACCACTAGAGATAGCTCGAAGGTTGTAAAAGCAAAATGTTCGTTTTTGTACTCTCCTTCCATCAATAACAACCAATCTGATGTATTTACGATCTACTGAGAGTATAATGCCAAAAACCAAAAATTTCTTATCTCTTCACCTAAAAATGTGGGAGTGGTCCCAGAATGTTAAAGAGAACCAAAATAGCCATTTGGAAAGTTTCATCTACTCTCATAAAGAATTGAAGCCTATAGATCCCAATTTACACAAAAGAAAATCACCACCTTAAGATGCATTAAATCATGCCCTATGCATTCTCTTGTCCAATGTGGTAGAAGATTTTCAAGTGGTATCTAGACAGAACAAGCAATCGTTCTTAAATTAATCCAGCATTATTTTTGGATAATGAAATGAAATAAATAAGATTGCTGCTAGCATTAGTTTGCTATATAACAGATTGGATACGACTTGTAAATAGCTGCAGCAACTTGCAGCTTATTTGAAAATATTTCAAAGGGGGAAATTTGCTCTGTATTATATCTAACGTTAAAAACCTTATTCATTTTCTGGTACGTTCCAGTCACTGTTATGCATTTCCACTTAATTCTTGATGACTTCAGCAAGTGTCTTATTAATTGATTTAATATCAGCAACGCATTCAACTCCAAATTTATTTATTTCCAAATTCACATTGGGCATTCGACTTTGGATACGATAGTCCAAGGTTCGATTCTCCGCTGCCAAAAGTCACAGATCTTTTTGAGCACGTATCGGTAGCATATGAGCAAGCACATATCGGTTAGCCGTGGGCTCTAGCCAACCCAGCAATCCATCCTTAATTAGTCGGTAAATGTGTACCACTGATGTGGGAAGGTAACAGGAGATCATGTATGGTCATGGTGAAACACTAAGCCAGAAGGTCTAAGTTTGTATTTTCACAGTATATTTTTTACCAAAAATAGTTCAATAAAATGGGCACGAATTTCTGATAGAAGTAGAATTCGGAGCACATACATCTTTTTCAAAATTTACTGTTTTAGTTGTTCTAAATCTTTTTAATTCTTCCATCAACCGCTTCCTTATAATAAACAATACCAATGAGTGGCCAATTTTTACTTTGTTGAGAAAGTTAGTTTTTGCAATACGACAAAATTTTATTTTGTTTTTGCAGAATAAACAATGTCCATTAAACTGCAATGTGAAATTTCCAGGTCTTAATATTTCTATAACATATTTTTTGTTTTGTTCAAAAGCCTATGATTGTAGACTGGATTACTTTCGTTCTTAAAAAGAAACACGGTTAGTTATACTTAACAGTGAAATTTCTAAATTCACTTTAAAATTCATTATTTAAAACATAACACTTTCTAATCATGAAATCAAGGTTTTCAAACTAAGAGGATGTAATTATTTTATCCTTCTTTGCTTTTTACTTTGATAAGAATAATGAGCGCCATAGTTACCAAACTTTCTAAATTTAGATGTGTGAATGAGTGAGGCATATTCCCGTCGGAGATTTGGTATTCCGTTAAGTCGATTTAGTTGACTACAAGCGTTTCCACTGAACGCCAGAATACTACGCATTGGATAGGTTATTAGTTATTCTTCGGGGATCACACGTAAATGCCGCGCAGAAGTTTTCAAATTGCTAAACACATAGAACACACTTAGAGGACCACCCTGATTGCGACAAACATGATCCACTTAGAGGATCACGTTATGGTAACCACCTAGTAGAACTGTAACCACACTTAAAAGACCACACTTGAGGTACATCAGTTAAGATTTTCAAAGTTGGGGTTTATGCAAATGATGTTTTCTGTTATTACGGGACCACACTAGGGGGCACAACAATTTATGCAGACCCCCAAAATTTATACTAATATTGCGAAACGAAATCCCTCGCTGGAGGTCAGTACTACTCACTGGCTGCCAGTATAACATAGCCAGATTAGTTAGTTAGTTCGTTAGTTCGCCAGTTAATAGCAGATGACAAAATGGGATTGATTGAGAGATGTTGACTTAATAAGGTTTAATATGATTCATCAAGGGTTGCAATGTTGCATGTCATAACATTGAGTGACGGCCCAAAATATTGCTTAAGAAAGGTATGATCACTCTAATTATTCTTTAGCTTGACAGTATTTTGATGTAGCCCGACTCCATGTAATGGGAGACAGCAAACCTCTACAGTCAAGAGTAATAAAAGTGCACACATCTACGAAGCCATTGCGAATTAGCAATACTGAACTCTGGCACTTTGGCAGTACCTGTAGGCAGTGCGATATTGGTACACCGTATGCATGTATGATCTCTTGAGCTATTGTCTTGAAAGGAAACCTCATACAACGTTTAGCAAGCTCAGGTTGGGTCAGGGTAAATATCATTTGCGGAGAAGGTTGTAACATCTAAAAGCAAGTGAGAAACGACACGTATCGCTAGCCTGCATTTTATGTTCGCGGATGCTCAGGTGATTCACTGCTGCTGCTGCTGGCTTGCCTCCGGTTGTTTGATCTGTAGTTCGTTGTTTGGATTATCTCGCTAAGTGGGGGCATCGTGAAAAATGTTTTGCATATTTTCACACTTAATTTAGCAAACAAGTTTTCACATATTAACTTCAACTGTTTCACTTACTTTTGTCATCTTTGTCTAAACACGAAAAATAAAAACAGTATTGTGCAGTTTCAAACCATTTGAGCTTAATCAGAAGCTTCGTTGACTAATTTTACAGCGTACTGATGTCTGAACAACCACTGATTTGGCAACCACTGATGTCTTGAAAGATCTGTATTTTATCCCATGGTTCTACGAGAAACATTCATCGCTACATTGAGTGCTTTCGATTTATGTATAACATACAATATCTCGAAAATTTGCGGTTTTATGAAATTCGGGGTTCGAGGGTCTCTGCGCGTTGAGCGCATAATTCACACTGCAGATAAATCCAAAGGCATTAATTAATATACAAGGTGAAAAGCAAAAGAGGCAGTTTTGGACTTTGTCGCAATTTTCAAGAAAACCGCTATTTCTGAAATTTTTGCTAAGATTCACGTCCTTGCTCCAAACAAATCTAGAAACTGGGGAGAGTAACAATAAAACAAATGGTGTCATTGGAACGGCAAATTTAAATACTATAGAACCTTCGAGATAGAATTTTCATTTAGGCCTTCAAATCAAAGCAGTATACAATTCCTTTTGACAACCTTAATATAGAGCAGCATATATAAAGTAGTCCGCTAATATCGCACAATGTGAGATCCAGAGCAAGATCATGAGCTGCTCTGGAGCATGTTATAAGCACGTTGAAAGCATATGAGCAAGCATGAGCACACTATGAGTAGATGCGGAGCACAAATCAAGAACCACGGAGTCAATAACTACTCTGGAGCCTGTAAACGCTAGTCAAGCATTAGTTCGGTGGTGTGCATTGTCTACTGTTGTTTGATTTCTTGTTTGTTATCTTGATTTAGGTTGGTTTGTTCTGAGTTGTTGTTTTCTGGGTTCAATTCTGTTGATTTTGGTTCGTTCACTGTATGCTGATTTAAGCTGATTTTTATTGAGTTTAATCCTGAAGTACAAACCGAAGACATACTCGGTTCTGGCAGAATGCAGCAAGGAGCTTACCCAGCATGGAAAAGCAAAGCAGATTTTCAGATCCTAGGCCCTGAAAACCCCGTAGATAAATGTGTCCTGTAAAATAAATCTATAAAATTAAAACCCTTTTTAGTTTAAGCTAGAATTCGGTCGTGGTTCCGCTCGTCAATAATATAGCAACAATTTTTTTACAATCAAGCATCGTTGGAGGCTCTTTATGCCACCCAGCCTCCTCCTCGTGCTCAGTAAAATTATGCTTCTTTTGCGGATCTATTGCTACTGCTAACTGGGCACAAATGCAGGGACTGAACAGAGGATGCATGCAAGAATTAGTCAGGAGAAATAATCATAGAAACTGAAAACGAAGTTCACTTTACAACACAAATAAACAGCTGATTGAGGGCGAAACTCACTCTGCTATTATCAAGCTATTAACAAATTAGCTCTTCAAGTAATTAGGTTGCTAACCTTCAATAAATCTGAAATTCGACATCTAACATGTGATCGTGTATGAGTCCCTATTTGAAACGCCTACCTAACAGTATGCCTTTATATCACATGCAATATAGTCTTCTTTTGGACAGATGCGACTATGCTACTATGCGACAGATGCGACGCAAGCCCCTAAATGTATAGAAGATATGTCAGATTTATGATTGACATTTCACCCAGTTACTCAGAATAAAGAAGCTTGACTAAACTGACAAAGCTCTATGGTTGACAAAACATGCAGTTATAGTGATCAAATGTAATCAGGTAAAACGTTGGATTGTAGTCATCGTAGTCTACTTAATATGCCTTTATCTACCCATGCAGTGAAACTGAGCCTGGCGACTATTTTGATCGTAAAAAGCATGAACGGCACAGGTTAAGACAAGCTGGTCGTCTGCAGGCATGTACTAAATAGAGTGTTCAGAGTTAGGCAGGATATGATAAAAGCAAGTCGAAGTATAAATTGTTGTTAAGATAAAAGTTGACTCCCTTAGCTCGTAATCTCATTGCACCTTCACTGAGGGCAGCAACGGCATTGTGGAACATAGAAAATTTGCTAAAACTTGGCGTCCAGCTAAGGTCTCCGGAAACATATTTGGTGACGGCTAGTTAGTGGACTGATACCATCGTTTCGATGGCAGAAACTCAATGTTAGCTGACCCAAACTGGTGGCTTACGCCGGTACGCAGATACGCCGGTCAAAACAGATTAAATGAAAACACAAAGGTAGTCTCTAAGACTACTTCCCAATTGCTGGCGTCAGCACTTTACTATTTATTTATTATTTGGTTTGTAAATTTATTTTGTTTCTTGATCTACAGAATCATAAATGAGCGAACACTCATAATCTTCGATAATATGATGATTCTCTCTGTAAATCAGTCGTGGCCAGTCAATCGTGGCAAAGACACACTCTGATTGGCAGACAAGAAAAGCTGAAATTATTTCAATTAGAAATGTACTAGGGCCAGCATCGGTGCCACAATGACTTGTAGGTTGGAATGGCCCTATACTCTGCCGACCATTTTATGGGAAATTATTCCAAGCTGGCCAATCGTATATGAATTTTTCAACTTGTTTTCGTGACTCCATGAAATGTTGCTCAGTAGTATTCAGATTTAATGTCGACTCCATGGAACGTTGCAGATGGTATTGAAATATTGCGAATTGTGAAAACTTACTAGCGTACTCCTCGGAAAGTTGCGGCCGGTTTTGCAACGTGGAGATCTAAGCTGAGAATCAAACTTCAGTTACTAGTCAGTGAATTCTGTGGGCTTCAAGCCTAATGGTGAATTCCGCGGAAACAATGGCAATGCTTTAAGCATTGGAAAGTCTAAGTTTTGAAAAAGAATTGTATAGGTTGTATGCATACCTATTATAGGTACAATTGTTTGCTAACCACTTTAGCTGAAGAGGGTGGGGTCGTTTGTGCGTTGGCGGTTTTTTCTGCTATCTCCAATTTAGCTCATTTTCACACATTTTGTAGTACCCATCCTCAAAGCAGCATAAGAGTACGACATGACAAAAAAGATCAAGGAACGACAGTTTATGCAGTGGAGCGGCGATGGTGGCAAAGTCTTTAATAAACCGACGGCAGTAACTAGCAAGGCCTAAAAACTCCCGGACATTAGTTTGTGTAGCGGGCTTAGGAAATTCCTTGATTGCCTTCAACTTGTCCTTGTCAGCCTCTATGCCTTTTGCGGAAACTACATGACCTAGGAACTTGACGCGCTTCATTGCAAAATGGCATTTTTTTGGTTTGAGTTTTAAGTTAGCACTTTGCAAACGACTGAATACGTTCTCCAAATCGATAAGGTGCCTGTCGAATGTCTTCGAAAATATAATAACATCATCGAGATACACCAGACAAGAGTCCCAACACAGCCCGCTGAGCACAATATTCATCAACCTTTGAAAGGTGGGCGGTGCGTTTGTTAATCCCATCGGCATAACATTGTATTCAAACAAACCTAAGTGCGTAGAAAAGGCAGTAAATTCTTTAGCGCGATCGGCAAGAGGAACCTGATAAAACCCGGAATGCAGGTCCATCGTGGAAAAGTATACATTACCACCGCCCAACGCCTCTAAAGCTTCATCGATACGGGGAAGTGGATAGACATCTCGCTTAGTTATTGCATTGACTTTACGAAACTCGACACAAAATCTGTCACTGCCGTCTTTCTTTGTAACCAGGACAATTGGCGAGCTCCATGGACTATGACTTGGTCGTATCAGGCGGTTACCTAGCATGTCGTTTACCATTTTTCAACGACTGCTTTTTTCGCTAGTGGCAAACGGTAGGGTCTCTGCTTGATAGGCACTGTATCTTGGACATGGATATCATGTTGGAGAACGTTTGTTCTGCCTATGTCGGTATCACTTTTGGAAAAGATATCGTGGTATTGCTGAATAAGGCGCTGTAACCGTGTATGTTCTGCTGTGGTCACTTCTGCTGATGACAGATCAAGGCCAGGAATATCTATCTGCTGAATGGTCGATTCACGGAAACAGCCAGCGACAGTGCCTATGTTTCGGCAGCCAGCGAATTGATTAGGGGTTGCAGCCGAAACAGTGTCGCTTGGCGACAGTGGTTCCAACGTACCTATGCAACGTCCCTTCCGAATGCGAAGAGATTCATTGGTTGGATTAAGGAACCTCACTGGGATGGTGCCGTTGGCAACGGTCCCCAAAGATCTCGCTAAATAAATTCCATGCCGTCGCACGATGTGTTGATTTGGCTCAAAAACAGCAGAGATGCTTGTCCCAAGAACGGGAGGTACGGAAACAAAAAACACTGCTTCACATCGCCTTGGAACAACCCAGTCAGTATCGGTTCTAACCATACATTAACACGGGGTCCGATTCTGGGGGGGGCCTACCCAGACCTCGGCGAGGGGTCTACCCCTGAAAAAATCCAAAATTTTAAGGGGGTCTGCCCCGCAATTAGCAAAAATTGCGAATTTTTAACGTTTTTGACCAAAAATTAGTAAAAACTGACAATTTTTAGCAATTTTTAAGAATTTTTTTGAAAAAATCGCTAAAATTTGCTAAAAATTACCAATTTTTAGTGAAAATCGCTGAGGGGTCTACCCTTTTTTGCTTTCCGGACGAGAGGGTCTGCCCTTTTTTCCTTTTCGCTGAGGGGGTCTACCCGTTTTTTGTCGGTCTGGGGGGGGTCTGCACCCCCCCCATTCCCCCCCCCACGTTATCCTATGGTTCTAACAGTAACAGGAGTAGACTGTAACAAAGGACGGAGACCCAATGGCGACTTTCCCTGCAAGAAAATTTATGGATAAATTCCCAAATTTAGCCATTAGATCTGCCCCTATGACACATGGCATCGGTGCATCTGGTATCAAGTAAGTTGGGTGCTTGACAACCTCTCCTCCAAACGAAAATTCTAAATTAGCTACGCCCTTTAGCGAAAGCGTGTGTCCGGTCATCGACGAAATGGAAGGAGCTAAATCTGGTGTTAAGCCAAGAACAGGGTGAGATGGAAACCGTGACTTGAATACATCCTCTTGGAGTAAGGTGATGGAAGCGCCGGTGTCAATCAGAGCAGGAACTTGGAAACCCTGGATTACAACAAGCACAGTCATGGCTGGGTATGGTATTAGGTTGAAGCACCCTATCGACTTATCTGACTTGTGGAGTAGCTGCCCAGCTAAAAGATATGCAGTTAATATTACTATCAAGGAAAGCCTGTCGCCACTACAACTGAGGAGCTTGAGCTGAAAGACAATGCAAGAAATTAGCAGGACAAAAACAAAAACCGTGCGAGGAAAATAAAATCGTGGTGGTCCGTCTATTGATCCACGGCGGTGTCGAACACGAGGTGTGCGTTCCTGAAACTGCACAGTGTCGGAGTGACCAGCATCCTCGTCGGCCGAATCTTGAGATAATGCCAAGTGCCGCGACTGAAGATTAGGTAACGTACGAGACCGCCGAAAATGAGAACACCCAGTGGAAGGGGGCCAACGTCGGCCGCGGCAGCACCAACAGATTATAATGATAAAGATAACAAGAACAACTGCAGCAACCAGAACATACAAGAAGCCTAAATGTATAGTACCCCTAAAACCTAGTTGCATCAGATCCGTTTCTATACGAGCTGCTACCTTAATCCGTTGTTGGGCGCCGTCGTTGTGACGAATTGCGCTGTTGAGGTCACCCCATTGGATGGGGCCAGTTAGGTTGGCCGAGATGTCGACTAAAGGAAATAAACGACCTAAAATGACATTAACATGATGTGTCTGACGTAGTGTGTTCGTAACGATTTTGTTTCCAATGGTCACCAGGCTATACTCCTTGTGTTCTAGCCAAACGACACCGTGCTCTGGCATGGTAATGCGGCGACCAGTGGCTTGATGTGACGAGCTCTTTTCCGTTGACAGCAAGAAAAAGGTTTCGTTACTACCTATTAGCAAATCGCTAGTGGTAGATAAGATTGTAGTAGAATTTTGACGTTCACGAACATCGATGCTATGTTTGCATGATGGAATCTCCGTTCTGGATGTCGACTGCAGCATCAGCGACCGGAGGCAGGCGGATAACTCGGCATCTAAAGGTGTGATGGAACCCGGTGAACACTGCCAAAGAGCCGGGGAAGCTCGGCAAGAGACGTCATCGACGGTACTATAACCTTGTGGATCGTGTGCGTGCGAGGGAATTAGTACTTCTGGCAATCGTAGACGAAACTCATTCTGGAACGCTGACTTTTTAGTCCAACCTACATTGTGCACGCGATACATTGGATGGACAGTGTTCTGCCTAATAATTGGTACCTCAATTAGAAAAGCGAATGTTAAGGTACGAAGCTCCATACGGATTGGATAAACAGTGGCAAGTTGGTAGATGAGG
Source organism: Trissonchulus latispiculum (assembly GCA_030248195.1). Taxonomy (NCBI): domain Eukaryota; kingdom Metazoa; phylum Nematoda; class Enoplea; order Enoplida; family Ironidae; genus Trissonchulus; species Trissonchulus latispiculum. The sequence continues at coordinate 65,392 of JASAND010012484.1, forward strand.
GATGGTTCCTTCAAAAGAAGCGTATCATAGAATTCTGGCATGTGCTGGAGGAGATCTCGTGCGCGCACAACGCTCATGAGGTCCGGCGTTAACCGCCCAGTTGTGGCCGAAGACACAACACTGTTTACGAGCAAGGTGAGCGCATTAGTCATGATGTGGAGAATGATAGTGCCTTCAAGCTGTGAGGTGGACCGGCTGGAGTCACACTCAAGCACTTCCAAAGACGAATGCAATTTCTCCACTGCATGGTGGACGAATGAGTACAGTTTGCTGTTAGCTACCTGGATTTCCTGCAGAGCTCGTGCTCGTAAATGTGATTCTTTCTGAATTAGATCGACCGACTGGTAGAGGGAGTCTACCTCGGAAGAAAGCTTTCCTTGATATACGCTATTTGCGATGCCTAATCCAGCTCCACCTAGACCTAGTATTCCGGCAGCCAACAATCCTAACTGTCTAGGTGTTCGCGCACCTTCTGTCTTCCCGTCATCTTTCCGACACAGGCTCTGCTCTCTTGAGCATACGGACTTCAAAAGCTCACTGTAGTAGGCCGTATCAAGAAGCCCGTCGTATGCAGAGGCTGTCGACTCGATAGCTTCCCTAAGTTTCACAGATAGCGGAAAAAGATCGCATCGAAGATTAGTCCTATAATCTCCTTCAGAACGCCTCCGAAGTGGGACTAAGTTTGTGATGTTTGTATGCATGACTACTGGAAAATAGCGTACGTCGTCGGGAACCAAGACCAAGCCTTGTGGCTCCAGCACTACGCCGATGCCAGCATGAACTACGGTGCCAACCTGTCTCAAGGCACCTGCAAGAAAGTCTTGTTGAGTTGCGAGTGCTACCGGTGACATGGCAAACAAGAGGCCAAGAAGAATTAGCATGGGATAATGGTGGAACGAAACTGGCGGTGCACCACAACGTGGATGCCGTGGTTCGGTAACCGTATTCGAGACAGGTGTTGCTGGCTGTTCCAGGACGCATTGAATCGCCTTGGGCTCCATTGACACGGGCGCTGTTTGAACCAAAGCCGCAAGTCGTAGATCTGAGCGTTCCAGCAGTCTCTTGTTTTGCTCGCGGAGTGCCTCCACTTCGGCGGACCACTCGCAATTAGGCACCGCAACTGCCACCTGGCCAGTGGGCGGTCCGTCATCTCTAGGTTCCGCGTCAAATTCCTCATTAGAAGAAAATTCTTGCAAATAATTATTGGGATGACCGGCATTGCGCCGGTCGGCTGCAAAGTGAGCTGTTCGTGTGTCGTTGTCATATATACTATTGTAATCATTGGCATACCATAACTGTGTTGCTTCCCCGGAAACTCCTGAATATGCGTGCGAACCCCGTCTCCCAGCACCCCCTTGCCTACCAGGAGTTCTTCCTCCTTGCTGTATCCCTCTGAACTGCTGATTCGACACATTTCTGTGAGGACATTCGGCTCTTAGGTGACCGAAGCCCTCGCAAGCAAAGCACCGTTGAGCATTCCTCAACTGGTTTTGTGAGTAGTAGTTGTTTTGATTTGATTGGTGCTGAGTTCGACTTTGGACAGGCTGACTATTATTGTGATTATTGGTCATCAGCTGGTGTACCATGTTCTGCATTTCTTGTTTCATTAAATTAGACATTCTAGCCTCCAAGTTGGAGAGGTCAGATTGTGTAACTGCACTCCCTGTGGACCCCGTACCAGCGGAAAACGCAGCATAGTGTCTCCTGCCATTTTGTCTTTCAAACTCTCTATTCCTGTCACTGCGATAATTGCGGTCACTCCGCAAGTGACGTCCGTGACTGCGTCTTCCGCTACTGCGGTCCAGCCAAGGTGCGCTGTTAAATAGCAGGTGATCGCGTGCTTCCTGCTCACGTGCACGTTTAACAGCTTCACTAAACGTATCGGGTGACTGTACTGCCGTAATGAATTGAAACAAATGCTTTTTAAGCCCGTGTAGAAAGTATTTCTTTTTCAGAGTATCTTTGGCAGCCTCATCCATGCTTGAGAAACTTTCCGAGACAAGTCTTTGAATATCTGCAGCGTAATCGCTGACAGCTTCATTTTCACCCTGATACCTGTTCATTAATATATCTACGGATAAATCAGACATGTAATTAGTAGAAAATTGTTCTTTCAATGCTTGAATTAGCATGCCATAATTAGACCTATTTGGTTGTGTCAAGCTGTTATATGCTATTTCGGCTGCGTCTTTCAAATACGACGGGAGAATATCAGCTTTACGCTGAGGTCTGGTTTCACCATTGGCAGCTACGTAACGCTCAAAACCTCTGAGCCATTTTTCAAATCCTTCACCAGGTCTACCTCGGAAAGGACCGGGAGGGCAGCCGAAATTGCTAATAACAGCTTGACCCGATGAACCGCTACCTGGATTTACAACAGCTTGTGAATCTGGGTCAGACATGTTACAGCTACTACCATAGACTTCAACAACAGTTCACTCAAAATACCGACAACAAATACCAATATCGTTCCAGTATCGCTGTTTCAGCAGTGAACGGAATATATGGATGACCTTTCGGATGGCCTGACAATCAGATGCGCACAAAACGTCCATGATTAGCAACAGTAGTGTTCCGTATCAACCGCAAAATGACGCACAGAAGATCCCACCCTCGTCGCCAGGTGTGACGTCGGTGGCCCACTGTAAGCTCAGTAACTTCAAATTCACCTTTACTGACACAGAATACAGACCATAATCATCCAATCAATAGCATAGTAGCAACCCTGAATCAAATGGGTTAAAACCTAACGCATGCACATTGGGGCGAGCAAACCCGCCCAAGGGTCCCCCCAGGTAAACAAAAAGTTGTCAAATTCCCCACTTTTCAAAATTCCCACTTTTCGAATTCTACTATTTGTGCATGCGTTACGTTTTAACTCAACGTTTAGAGAGAATATCTGCCAACTTGTAGTTAAACGAAGTATAGGAATAGTCAATTTATATGGAGTTGAATTTGCACCGTAGAATTTCTCAAGTTGAAGGCCAAAGCTGGAATTTTCAGTGTAATTCAATGTACGTTGAAACTAGAAAGGGAAACAATTTCTGTGAAATCTGCCTATAGTTTACGAAGTAAACAAGGATTACAGAGAAGGGGGGGAAGGCTGTAACAGCAATGTGACAAAGCTTCGTGAAAATATCCATTCTACGGAAGGGGTAAGTCAAGGTTAGGAGGCTAAAGGGAAAGCACAATTAGGCAGACGAAAGGTGAAAGGTAAAAATAGTCTACAAATGAGCAGAAAACATATGGTTGCTTAGCTTGAAACCTTAACCTGGCAACATCTTATCTATTTACCATGCCAGAAGCAGCAGGGTGCTTTTTACAACCATCTTATTTTATTTCACAGCTGAAACATGATACTGACAACAGAGGTTTTGAGGTTTTTGCTCATTTGGACGAAAGTTTCAAATACGGACACAAGGTAGAACCAACATTATTTCGTGAAGAAATAACTTTACGTGCAGTTGCATTTCTCGCTTTCTTTAAAAGTTTACTGTCTGTAATTTTTGGGCTTCAGAATTAGCATGCCGATTAGAAATTCGAAATTTTCGCAATATGAGAATTAGATTAGCCAATTTTAAGGGTAGGAAGTTTCGTAATTTTCAGTCACTTTTCATTTGAATAATTTGTAGTATTTGTTGTTGGTGTTATTGGCGGACTACGTATCCAAGAGGGCCTATATGAGGGCGCTAACCTTTGTCTCTCCCCATCAGTCATAGCTAGTACGACTTTCGTTTCGTCGCCTGAATGCGGTCCCACAATGGGAAGCTGGAGCAGACACCTTCTTGGCCTTTCGGCGTAGTAAGACATCCATTAGCTGCTCAGCTCAAGGTAGGGAGCACAGCATCTTTCGACACTCAGAGCCCCAAGAGCAGATCCCGTAGGGTCAGAGACAACCCAGGAAACTTGTGTGATACATTTTAAATACCTGACTTGTTTGCTCCGAACACTCCCTCGCAGGAGGCAGGCTGACCACATTGCAGATCTGTTGGTATATCCCAAGGGTACCTTCCACCGTGAACTCCGCGTCCTACTCTTGACGATAAGTATAGAGTAAGGGTTCTTCAGCGTGCACTATCCCCCGCAAGGCAGCACACGGGCCTACCAATTTAGCGCCTCATCCGACCGGCTGAGTAGTGGTTTAAGTTTCTTGCTCAAGGAAACAATGTTTATGTTTCTTGCTCATTATGGCTGAGTGGGTACCGAAAATCGGAACTTTCAGTACTAAGTTCAACACCTTAGCCAATCAGCCACACGGTCACTATTTGATCAATTTCTTGATATTCATCGGATCTGAAGTATTGTAACGCTTCTACCAAGGCTGGTGGACCAAGAAGAAACCAAGGACAAGCCCGAACGGCGTCAGGCACCATCGTACCCACGAAACCAGGACCTAGAAGAGAGAAGAAAAGGGGGACGTTCAGCTTTTCACTCACCAGTGAAAGTAAAGAATTGGCCCAGACTGGTTTCGAGCCACGGCCCTTCTGACTCCGGAGCAGACATGCTAACCAAATACACCCCAGGGCCATCAGCTGAACTCCCGTTACAGGCTTATCAATCTTTCCTATTCCTGCTTAGCCTACATCTCCTCCGGGTTTCTCTAAGACGCGTCCCACGGCTGACTCAACTCGGAATCCATCCGAGAGCGCTTCCAGCGCTGGGTATTCTGAGCCCAAGGGGTCCGTGCTCCCCCGACACACGTTCCAGACCCATTTAGATCCAACCAACCAGAAGCAACTACTGGGGGACCGGAGACAGGAGTCCAATCCGGGTCCTGAGGCAGCCTCGCCACATGTACCGCTTCTACCAAGGCTGGTGGATCAAGAAGAAACCAAGGACAAGCCCGAACGAGAGACACCCTCGATCCACGAAACCAGGACCTAGAAGAGAGACGGAAAGAGTGAGGTTCAGCTTTTCACTCACCATTGAGAGTAAAGAATTGGCCCAGCCCGGTTTCTTCGGTCATAGTCACGGTCATGTTTGTATGTTTGTTTAAATCAAATTAAATTATGCTATTTCCTTTGAAACTTACTGTTTGGTTCGCATTTATTTCTTATTTCTGCCAAAGTGCACAGTCATCTGGAACCTTGCAAACTTTACTCTTTTATTCAAATTTTCAAATTTCTATACATTTTAACACATTGTTTACTTACTGACATGATTTTGTTCTAATTGATGAGTTTCGAGAAGACGTAATTGCATAAGCTAAGCTTCGAATCCCAGCATTACAGTTTTGTCTCTAAAGTCTGGCTCAAGTTTAAAAAGTGCTTCAGCTCCGGAAGGCTTTGCCAACAGGGACATCGTACTTACTTCCGACAAGATGTTTTTTTCCTGGATTCCTTAGTTCTCTCGACATAACAACCCTTTTTTGAATAAGTTTAGTCATTAATACATTAAGATGCACGAATTAATCAAGAAATACGCTTAATGCAACTGCTGTCACACATCACACAGTTCTGTTAAACAAAATCTTATATAATTGTCTAGAAGTTTTCAACTTCTAAGTGACTATGCCTCCCAAGGCTATACACTGGATGCGTGAGGCACATATTGTTAGAAGTTGTGCTCGGGCCCTGAGTCGGGCCTCGGGCCGGGCCCGGGCCGGCCTGACTCGGGCCCGGCCCGGCCCGGTTTTCTAGGACAAGGCCCGGCCCGGGCCCGAGGCTCGAAAAGTTCTGGAGGCCCGGCCCGAGCCGGGCCTGTCGGGCCTCTCGGGTCTTTCGGGCCTCTCGGGCCTTTCGGGCCTCTCGGGCCTTTCGGGCCTCTCGGGCCTTTCGGGCCTCTCGGGCCTGTCGGGCCTTTCACGCCAGCTGGCTTACATGCCAGAATACGCATAGTATATACTATATATATACGTATGTGTATTATATATGTATGCATAAACGATGTGTTTCCGCTAACATCAGGCCACGCCATGACCAGTTCTTCGCACACTTTCCCACTAGTCAGGACAAAGGAAGCGTATACGTGCATCACTTTTGATTTGGTAGGATTATTAGTGACTCAGTTAACTGTTGAGAAAGTGTTGCCGTTTTTCTTTGTGTTGTGGAATCTTATGAAGATTGTTATCCCGCCACCAGGACAAAACTTCCAGAAAACTATATTCTCTCTGTTCATTGTTTTTCTTCCTATGTTAGAAATTAGGATGTTAGAATTAGAAATTAGCAGTAGACGAGCTATTTCTATGGGATTCGGCACCAGAACTGTTAAACATAAGGTCATTAGATCTAGTCAGTCATCAAGTTGCACCACCCCATTACACATACCCACTTTCGGACTTTGACTCGGGCTCGGGTCTCTCGTGCTTTGACTCGGGCCCGGGCCTCTCAGTGCTTGGTTCGGGCCTTCGGGCCTTGACTCGGGCCTCGGGCCTGGCCTCGGGCTTCGGGCCTGGCTCGGGGCTTCGGGCTTCGGGCCGGGCCGAGCCCGGCCCGGGCCCGGCCCGAGGCCCGGCCCGAATAGTTGGTGAAGCCCGGGCCCGGGCCCGGCCCCATTATTTGGTGGGCCCGGGGCCCGGGCCCGGCCCGAATAGTTGGTGAGGCCCGGGCCCGGGCCCGGCCCGAATAGTTGGTGAGGCCCGGGCCCGGGCCCGGCCCGAATAGTTGGTGAGGCCCGGGCAAGGGCCCGGCCCGAATAGTTGGTGAGGCCCGGGCCCGGGCCCGGCCCGGAAAACTTCGTAACGGCACAACTCTACATATTGTCTACTTACAGGAGAGTAGTACTCGCTAATATAAGGACATAGTCAAGTTTCTAGTTGCAGATGACAAAATGGTTGTTACAGTCAGATTGAGAGATGCACATTGGATAGTCCTCTTTCATCAGAGGTTGCAATGCTGCATGTCACAACATTGAGTGACGGCCCAAAAGATTGCTTAAGAAAAGTACGGTTACACTAGCTAGTCCTTAGCTTATGCAGCTTATGATGTATTCCTGCTCGACGGCAAAACAGCAAAGTCCCTACTCTCACAAGTAGATAAAAGTACACACGTGTACTAAGCCATTGCCCATTAGTAGTACCAAGAGTCCATAATTAATTCCTTATATTATAGAAGAAGAGTAAGCCACTAGAGGGCTCCTCTTCTTGGCATGGCGTAACGGTGCTCCGACCACAATACGCGAATGTTCCCCCGTTAACGCGCATTCCCCCCAAATTGACCGCACATACCCCCCCCCCGTTTTTGGGGGGGGGGGGGTAGCACAGAAGAGGTTCCAGTTTCGTGTGTAATAGCCGTTATAGGGTAATAGGGTAATAGAAAATGTCTTTATGGCACGGATTCCGCTTATTTTCACCCATCGATAAATAAAAAAACTTTCGTGAAGTTTTAAATTTCAAACCATTTGAGGTTAATCAGAAGCTCAGTTGACTAATTCTACTGCGAAACACGGTCCCTGGCAATTATCAAGCTATTAACAAATTAGCTTTTCTAAAATAGTAATTAGATTGCTAACCTTCAATAAATCTGAATGAAAAAGATTAAGTAAGTCATGTACCACCAAAGGTCCAAAAATTCGGACCTCCGGTGGGACTCGAACCCACGACATTTCGCGCACTAGGCAAACGCTCTGCCGACTGAGCTACGGAGCACAGTCCCATCAAGTTCTGTCGGAATTCGTGTACCAATGTACATGACTTTCACTACCTGAAATTCAACCTCTAACACGTGATCGTGTTTTGAAAACGACATATACCTGATAACTTGTCTTTATATCATATGCAATATGAGCAGATGCGACTATGCTACTACGATGCGATACAAACCCCTAAGTGTATAGTTCGATATGTCAGTTTGAATTAATGATTGACATTTCACTCAGTTACTCAGAATGAAGTAGCTAGACTAAACTGATATAGCTTTACAGTTGACAAAACATGCAGTTATAGTAAACGGGTAAAACATTCAATTGTAGTCATCCTAGTCTGTCTACTTAATGTGCTTTTATCTAACCAAGCAGTAAAACTGAGCCTGGCGACGATTTTGACCGTAAAAAGCATGAACCGTACAGGTTAGGAAAAACTGTTCACATGCCGACATGTACTATATAGTGCGTTTCGAGTAAGGAAGTAATACAAAGCAAGTCGAAGTATATATTGTTGTTAAGCTAGATGTTGACTCCCTGCGCTTGTGATAGCATGGCGCCCTTGCTATAAGGCAGTAACGGCAGTAGAAAAACAGAGAAAACTGGAGAACTGGATAAAACTTGGTACCCCAACATAAAGGTGGTCTCTAAATGATAGACTATTCCCCAACCAGATAGGGTCAGCATTTTACTGTCTACTGTGAACTATTTTCCGATATCTCCTTTGATTTTCATTTAAAATTATCTAAAATGCAGTGTTGTCTTTATGAATGATAAATGAAAAATTATACTTCTGTGTAGGAACCTCGGTTCCTTAGCTAATTCTTGTCCGCCATGAAAATTCAGCGCAAATTCAGTCTTGTCAAGTTTCCCTTTCGGAGTGGCCGCGTTTTCTCTGCTGTGGGGTGCAACTAGGGAGACATTTCTCAGGTATTTTTAGTCGGGGGATTTCAGTCCCTCCAAACTTGGGGTTCTTCTGTGTGGGTAAGGTAATAGTATATTTTGTGTGTCATTATTTTGTGGAAACGTTTATTCGATTTGAACTGTAACTTTATACTTTTTCTATATTTTTGTCAACTATATTTTTGTGTCAAAAACCAGTAAACTCACGGTACCGAAATTGGACTGCCGGCGCCTGCTGTAGTTGTTAGGGAGTAAGCGAGTTAGGGACGAGGTTTGACATGCGCACACTCACGAACTTAGCAACTCTTCTTTTAGTTTAAATTCACTCTTTTACTGATGCAACAAATACCTTTACAACTGGCGACCGTTCCTTCAGGAGAGTAGCATGTCAAATTCGTCAACGGACTCGTCTCGCCCGCTTACTCGCTATTTAAAAAGGATTCGTGACGAAACAGTTCGTCTTTTTTCAGAGTTACCCCCAAATGCGCAGGCGCCGGAAGTTACGGATAGTTTTTTGAACCGCCATTTTTTCCAAAAGTCTCCTGCAAACTTGGGGGGGGGGGCGACAGCATGGGGGGAACGGGGGGATTGCCTCCCCCCAAAATTTACAAAATCCGACTCCCCCTTATAGTTCAAATCCACCCCCTCCCCCACCCCCACAAGTTGTGGTTTCTTCCCCAGTTGTGCCGCGACGTTCGGGGGTTCACTTTTCTGAATTTCCCCACCCCCAAAATTCTGATAATCTACACCTACAAAATTCTGAATCTCCCCACCCCCAAAATTCTGATAACCTCCACCTATCAAATTCTGAACCCCCCCCCACCCTCAAAATTTGGAAACCCCCCACCCCCCAATTTTTCGTGGTGCTGTTCGACCCCCGACCCCACCCAGGAATCGGCGCAGTCATTCTGTCTCTAGGGGACGGTCTTTGGGAGAAATGTCTCGGGGGGACATAAATTTTTCGGGGGCCCTGATGAATACTTGGGGTTCTCCAGCAGGTGGGGAGCAAATGGGGCAAAATTTTGGGGGAGAATCGCATAGGAATCGGAGAGAAACCTCGGTACAGGTGTTGGGGGGACCAATTTCCGGCCCCTCCCAGATTGTTTCTCAGTTTGCTTCCCTCCCGAACGAAAATCTGGGTAATCTCGGGGCGGGCAAACTATCCACCCCCTCCCCCAAAAATCCAGTTGATCAAAATTCTGAAAATTCCAATTTTCGTCGGGATTTTGATAATTTTATTTCGCCTCGTTTTGATGTCGTTCAGAGTACTCAAAGTGTTCTTACTGCTATGGGGTTGCAAAATGGGGTGGCCCCTAATGGTGTGTCTGGGCCGTTGTCCGGGCAAGCCGGAGAGGGACCCCCTCCTCCCCAACAATTTCAAAATTTATCTTCACCTTCTAATATTTTGGGAAATGGGGCGGCCCCTAATGGTGTGTCTGGGCCGTTGTCCGGGCAAGCCGCTGAGGGACCCTCCCTTTCCCAACAAATTCAAAATTCACCTTTTCCTCCAAATTATCACCTCCCCCAAACTTCTCAAGGTGGGGCTACAGCTCCTCCCCCCCAACGTACGTACTCTCTCCGGTCTCCTCAGGGTCCGCCCGATGTTGTCGGGACACTCTCCCGGCAGGTCGGAAACAGTTCCCGTCCCCCTCCCATGGACTTAAATCTCTCACAAAATTTTGGGCAAAATGTTTTGGTTTCGCCCGAAGTTGTCGGGGCGCTTTCTCGGCGGGCTGAAAACGGGACCCCTTTACCCCCGAATTGACCAAATTTTCAGCAAAATTTCGGGGAAAATGTTGTTTGTTCAGAAAATGGGTCTGTCTATAATTCTGCGAATAGCCAAAATTCGGGTTTTTTGTCGGAAGGGGGTGGTTCAAGCCATAACACCCCCGCATCCTATATGGAGCAGAATTTTGGGGGGGGCACCACCCCCAGAGCCCAATTACTTACCCAATACCCAAATTCCACATAGTATTCCGGCAGCCTCGGTGTCAGACTTTCAGAAAAATACGTACGTACCGCCTGTAAATTCTCAAGCCCCAGTTGTCTCATTTGGGCGGGCATGTCATTCCGCGGGACCAATACGGAAACCCCCTACCAAATCGAGCCACGGCTCCTTCTCATATTTCAGTACATCGCACCCCAGTTTGCACCGGGGGTCCTCCGCACCACAATTACATCATACACAGCCTCCTCCACCTCCCCCTTTACCGGTTCCCCATCCCAGCACTCAAAATCCCCCTTTGGCTTCCCCAAGTCGCCTAACTCAGCAGGGTCGTGTGAATGACCAGGACCCCAAATATTTTCCGGTTCTTCCCCGCTCTTATGGACAACATTTGTATGAAGGTGCTCAACTTGCAGCTCCTGACCCACATCAGCAGCAAATTCCCCAACTTCGTTACCAACCCCCCAATGAAGAATTTCCGGAGGGACAATATTTTATACGTGCTCCCGCAAATTTTGAACACGACCGGCTAGAACAGCAGGTCTTTCAGAATCCGGTCATTGCGGAATTGGATAGAAATCATTTGTGGGAGGGGTCCCAACCAAACCTTCCGCCTCTCCGCGTACCGCCATACGTACCTCAACAGGCCCCCGAAAACTCATACTATATGGCAGATATGGTTGCATCCCACGCTTGTGCGACTGACTATGTATCGCAAAACCGCCCTTTTATTCCTAGTGAGACCTCCCAGCAGCGGGGATTACACTCGTCTGTGTCCTCCTTATGGGAGGGCAAGGACGCGGTGCCCCCCCCCTGCTGGACAGGAACCTCCGGGGGGCAACCCCCCCCAAAATCCGGCACCTACCACTTCTCCGCCAGTTTCTAATTCACAACAGGTATGTACGTACATACCGCCACATCTTCAACCATCACTTTCTCCCCCTCCTCCGGCTCCCCCGCCTACCCCCTCATCTTTTTCGAACCAGAGTTCTCATACGGTCCATACTGTGGGAAAAAAATCCAAGACACCTAAAAATTCTCGTCACCCCACTCCTGAGACCATGCATCCAACGGACATTTCTGTCTCTATATTTGATACCAGTCTTTTCCGATATTATCTCGAAGTTTTAATGGAGGTCCTCGCTATGACCCAAAATATGCTTATTTTGAGGATTGGCTGCCCCAATTCGAATCGGCCGTGGCGGTTCGCGCGGTTCCGGAGAGCCAGTGTCTTCTCTGGAATAAACTCACCGGAAAAGCTCAAATTTTTGCCTCCCGTTGTGGACCACAGGTCGTGGAATCAAGGCTGGATTTGATGTTATGCTGTATTTCCGAACTGCAAGCTATGGCCCTCGACCTGTGGGACACCCAAGAGGAAAGGGAAGAACAATGTGTTCAACAACTTTTCGCCGGAGTTCACGACAAGTTCGCCCTTGTACTGGCCTCCCTCTACCAGAGTGAACGCCCGACCATGCAAGATGTGGGTCGCATTATTGACCGTCTGGAGTCTCGTGAAGCCAGGGCTCCGGAGGGCGACACCCTATCATATGATTTGCCTATTCATTATGTCGAAGAAGGGGGTTCCGGTGATAACAAAAGAACCTCAGATTCTACCTCTCAGGCAAATTTAGAAGTCGCGGCCTCCCGCCTTGGTTTCCGGGAGATGAAGGATTGGTTTGAGCAACACATCCAAGACGCTCTAGCTAAGTGGGATGAGGAAAAACGTAAGAAATTTTCCGCCCCTTGTAGATACTGCAAAAAGCGGGGACATCCTCCCGAAAAATGTTGGGAAAGATACCCCTCCAAAGCCCCTCCTGACTACAAACCTCGCCCCCTTCCGGAACGAGTTGACCATGCTTTGTATAATCGGACGCCCTATACTCCCCATTATCAAAGACAGTCGAATCAGCAACAATATTACCAACCCGTAAATTATACCCCACCTCCTCCACATACACAGTATGCCCCTGTTCAGCCCACTCCCCAACCATCTCAATATTCTGCTCCATCTTCTACTCCTCAACCCTTGTTTTCCCCCAACCGTCAGCAGACACCCCCTG